>NIVC01003663.1:0-43474 GCA_002269645.1 Macrostomum lignano
CATGACTGTGAGCTCTTTTGAAGTGTCATCCAGTAGAATCTGGTGATAAGCCTTCTCTAAGTCTGTAAATCTGGCTGCGGCCACAGTTGCAATTACTTCATCAGAAGCCGCATCGGATAAGAATCATGGACAAGATGTGGGTTTATTGTCACTCTGAATCCATGCAAATTCTCAACTTTTCAGAAGGTTTCTTGACCACGACGATTGGTGTAAGCCCATTCACTGAACTTGACTGATTTGATTATTCCTTCATTGAGCAGTTGATCGATTTCTTCCTTTACTCCATTTCTTAGTGCAAAGGGCATTGGTTTTGGTTTGCAGTGAATCGGAGTGTCCCCTCTTTGATCTTTAAGAGTCACTCGTCGAAATTCACCTGACCTTGCTGCATACGCTTTTGATCAACAGAATTGAGTGTGAAGTTTAGCAATTGTCCCAACCAACAAGAACAAATTAGTTTCTCTGAGATTCCACGATAGGACTCGCAACTGTACTCTAATTCGGTTTCAAGAGCTCCAAAAACCTTCATCTGGGCATCGGCATCTGTTTTCAGTACCGTGTTAGTAGGCGTTAGTCTTTGGTGGCCGAGATCAACCGGTTGATTCCAATTCATTTCAGCTAATGGCCACTTAAGAATTGTTGCAACAGTTCTACTACGAGATGGCGCTATCTCCCGTTTTGATTTTCAAAATGACATGTCGCACGAGATTGCGCGACGTGACATTAAGGTGCAGCTCCGGAAAATCTTCCGTAAAAAGACGCTTCGATCTGGCGGACCGGCTGGTGCGGTGACCAAGGCTCGCGTCAACTGCCTCCTAGAAAGCCACGATGTAATAATGAGAAACAATCAACTGACTAAATAAAAATTTTAATATCGGATTTTTTTGCATACTGAGCCTGCTTTGCTTTTATCTTCTTTTGGCAATCGAGCTAAGAAGCCGCATAAGTTTCTGGATTTGTCATTGTTATTCGGTATTGTGATTTACATTTAAAATTTGCTGAGCGTCTCTACTACTAACGCAATTGTCGAGAAAAATAGAAATAATATATCAGTCAGTCTCCTTAAAATCGTTGCTCATATTTTGACATCGACATTAGTTCTTTTAAATTTTCATAATGAGATACCCTTCAGTATTCTACGCTCGTACCTATGTTTTTGTTTAACTTCTACATGTAATTTTGTTTAACTTCTACATGTACTTTTGTTTAACTTCTACATGTAATTTTGTTTAACTTCTACATGTACTTTTGTTTAACTTCTACATGTACTTTTGTTTAACTTCTACATGTACTTTTGTTTAACTTCTACATGTACTTTTGTTTAACTTCTACATGTACTTTTGTTTAACTTCTACATGTAATTTTGTTTAACTTCTACATGTACTTTTGTTTAACTTCTACATGTACTTTTGTTTAACTTCTACCTGACGTGTTTTCAGCGCCACTGGGTAAACAGCTGTTACAAAACTGAGAGCTGCATGCTAGCTGTCTCACTGGGGTTTGAGTGACTCTCTTTGTCTAATGCGGAGTGCAGTCTGTCGTTTCTCCTCTGCTTTAAAACGTGGCTGCTTGAGCTCATGCGCTGCTACAGCAGTGGGTTTGAGCTGAGCTGCTCATTGTTCCTTGTTGATGGTTAATTTTTGACATTTTCCCACAGCCTGACAGCCATATTCGAGACTCCCGTTGGCCCACAGGCTGCAATTGTTTTACAGTCAAGATCGATCAGGCGATCCCTGCAGCGATTTTACTCAAAGTCATACATGTAGTTGTTCATTGAGCGAAGACTCCTGCGCAAAAGCAGTCAAGTAATAAATAGTTATTGATTAATCCAGCTCTCGTGAAAGCATCTCTCTGTTAAAGAAATAATCAAGTCTAATTGATCTGAGGGTTAGACTTTAACAAAAAAACAGGTAAATGAGCCCTGTGGCTAAATTATTGCTTATATATTAAATTAAATCGATGTTCTCTCTCTCCAACTCTCTAACTCATCAACGCCTCACGCACATCAACCCCACCCCAACACACTCTGAGACGGGGACCGCCAAGTGTACACTGGCGACGCTACACATAGCAGAGGGTCGGTACGCAGGCACTCCAAATCCAACACACTCCCCCTAATGATGCTTCATCATTACAGTACTTAACATTGATATTCGAAAAAGGAAACTCGCTATTAACTTAAATGAAATTAAACGAAACGAATAGCAAAAAACAAATGAACAACAAAAAACGCTCCAACATTACAACAGACTTGATGACTAAAAATGTGACACACCATCACCAGAGTACTGAGTTAACGAAAAAGTAGGAACAAAGGGAAAACGAAACTCAAAAAAATCCAATCAGCGCTAAGGAGCTCAAAAGGTAAGATTGAAAGGGAGTGAAAATTACTGCGAACTAAAACTAAACAGAAACTCGAAACAACGATTAGAACAGTCATTGAAAGTCAGTTACTTAAGTTCATTCAGTCACAGCTTCCAGCAAAATCAGGTTCTCCACCGGTCGGCGAATCAAGCATCTCCTGGGACCGCGGCCAGGTCTGGGCGCGACTCGAACCGTTGCAGATCTCACCGCCCCGTCTCGGCCAGGATGCACCGACTCGATGACACCGGTACACCAGGTAAGCCTCGGCTGCCCGGCCTCACCTTTCACCAGGACGATGTCGCCGGCCGTCGCTTCTCGAGTTACGCCATGCTTGGGACTTAGATTATGTTCTCGCAGGCTGGTCAGATACTGTCGCTCCCAGCAGTCCCAGAAGGCTTGCAGTCTGGCGCGCATTCGCCTCAGCAGTGTTGGCAACGGCAGCAGGAGCTCGGGCGTACCGCTAGAAGTTGGCTCCGCCGTCAGCCGTTGCAGGACCAGAAAGTGCGCCGGCGTCAGGACTTCTCCGTTGGTTTCGGCATCCACGTAGAGTAGAGGCCGACTGTTGAGCACCGCTTCCACCTCCATTAGCACTGTCCGCAGTTCGTCCAGCGTCAGGGTTGCGTTGAGGATGGTCTTGCGCAAAGCCAGCTTGATGTCCCTCATCAGTCGCTCCCAGAAGCCTCCTTGCCACGGTGCGCGTTCGACGATGAATTGCCAGGTGATTTTCCTGGTGGCGCAGAAGTCTTGAACTTGTCGACTCTCCGACGCCTGAAGTATTTTGGCAGCCTTGGTGAATGTCTTGGCGTTGTCACTGATGAGATTGGGAATTCCTCTCCGAGCACAGAACCGTCGGAGGGCTCGCAGGAAGGTCTCGGTCGTCAAGTCGCTCACCAGTTCCAGGTGAAGGGCTCGCGTGGCCGCACAGGTGAAAACCAGGATATAGCCTTTCTCGATCTCTGTGTCCTCCATCAGTTTGACAGGTCCGCAGTAGTCGAGTCCGCACCACTCAAAGGCTCTCCCAGACTTCACGCGTGCTTCAGGTAAGGCTGGGATTTGCTTCACTGCATATGGTAGTCCTTGAAGACGTCTGCAGACAAAGCAACTTCTCAGGATCGACTTGACTCGCTGTCTTCCTCTGATTAGCCAGAATCTCTCTCGCAGCTTACAAAGAGTGCTGGGCACTCCCCCGTGCAGAACCTTGGCGTGAGCGTCCCAGATGAGAAGAAGCTCCAGGTGTGACTTGCTCGGGATCAGAATCGGACAGTCAACCTCGGCAGAGGCGTTGGACTCCTTCAATCGACCTTGGCTTCGGAGAATACTCTTGTTGTCGAGAAAAAGATTCAACTGCCTGCTGAGATCTGTACTGGCCGCTGACTCCTGAATGTGAGCAATTTCGGCTTGAAAACTCCGTCTCTGCACTTCTCGCAGCCAGCGCTCTTCACTTCAAGGACTTCTGCTGCAGCCAGTGGTCCCACTCGCTCCTCCCCCGCTGCAGAAGTTCTAGCTTGCAGGTTTCTGACGAAGCGTAGGACATAGGCTGTCACCCGAATCAGCTTGATCCAGGATGAGAAGTTCGTGTCATTGAGAACTTCCTGTAGACTGATGTCAGGACCGGCTTCAGTTAGCAGAACAACTGGACGGTTCACTTGTGTCTTTTGCTCCTCGGCAACTGCCGCTGTCGGTAAGCTGAGAAAGGATTGGTCGGGCCAATCGTCAGGAGGTCGTGCCAGCCAGTCTGGACCGTGCCACCAGCTGTCGTCCGCCTTCAACTTGCTCGCTGATGTTCCTCGAGATGCAACGTCCGCCGGATTCTCCTCGCCTGGGACATGTCTCCAGGCATCCTCTGGCACCAGGCGGCGGATCTCCGTCACCCGATTATGAACAAAGAGCTTCCAGGGTCTGTGCTGCCGGATCCAGTAGAGCGTGTCGGCACTGTCTGTCCAGCAAAACACCTGGCGAACCTGAGGATACTGACTCATGGATGATGTCAACAGTCTGGCGAGTATCAAGGCACCCAGGAGTTCGAGCCGAGGAATTGAAAGAACCGACAGTGGAGCCACTCTCGCCTTGGCGGCCACCAGGTTGCAGCTGACGGAACCATCGGTGTACTGCACTCGCAGGTAAAGACACGCCGCATAGCATTTGATTGACGCATCACAGAACCCATGCAGCTGTATCTCCTCGACCTCCTTCGTCGCCGAAAGCACCAACCTTGGAACTTGAAATCGACCTGCCAGCATCTCCTGCAACCACTTCAGCCACTGCTGCTTAATCGGCTCCTTTAGCGGGCAGTCCCAAGCGATCTTTTCAACGCACAGCTTCTGGAACATCGATTTCGGCAACGTAAGCAGCGGAACCAGGAAGCCCAGAGGATCGTAGACACGGGCCAGCAGCTGTAGCACGACACGCTTGGAGGGCGACGCCTTGAGCAAATCTTCTGGCGGAGAAAACTGCAGCACGAACACGTCCGATCCTGTCTCCCATCGCAGCCCGAGGACTTTTGACGATACGCCATCTTCGCCCAAGGAGGCGGCTGAATAGCTGGAGGGGTCCTCCGTGATGTCCTTTGTCACCGCCGACAACGCCGGAGCAAGAACATCACTGTCTAGTGTGCTGGCGCGAACCGCTTTCAATACATTCTTGCTGTTGGACTGCCAGTGTCGCAGATTCATTCCAGCCTGTTGGAATATGTGCCGGGATTTTTGGATGAGATCCAGGGCCTGCTGTTCATCCACGCACCCAGAGATCAGGTTGTCCACATAGATTTCTTTGGACACCTTATCCACGAACTCTGCATGCTGGCCTCGGTGAGATGCCAAGTGGTGTTGAATGACAGTCTCCAGGACGGCAGGTGAGCAGGTGAGTCCGAACACCAGAGCAGCGTAGCGCAGAACAACGAGAGGTGAATCAGCTTGACTGGGATCCCGTGGCCAGAGGAATCGTAGAGCATCGCGATCGTCTTCTGCAATTCGGATCTGCAAAAAAGCCTTCTCAATATCGGCAGTCAAGGCGATCGGATGAAGTCGAAATGCCTGAAGCAGTCGCGGAATCTCGGCCAACGAACAGGTTCCTGTTTCCAGACAGTCATTCAGCGATGGACTGCACTGATCTCGCTTGGCACTCGCGTCGAAAACCACTCGAACTTTGGTCGATTCAGCTTCAGGACGGATTACGGCTCGGTGGGGTAGGTAGTGGATGAGATCGCTGGTCCCATCTGGAGCTTCTTCGACTACGCCAGCTTCCTTCTGACTGGTCAGAATGCGGTGGTACTCCTGAAGTAGCGCAGGCTCACGACGCAGCCTCGTCAGATTGGTCTTTAGTCTCTTGAACGCTACCTCGAAGTTGTCGGGCAATCTTAATTCCTTTTTGGGAATCTTCCACGGCAGCTGAACTGAGTAGCGACCCTCTTGGAACTGGGCATTCAGAGTCAGTGGACGCTGATCAGGCTCGGCTGCACTTCTGATGCCGAGACCTTCTAAAGTCCAGAACGCCTCGATGGTGCTGCTGTCCAGACCTTTCTCCGCTCCTTGAGCACAGCAGAGAAGAACCTGCTCTGACCTGGTCTCTAGCTCACTTGCGGCGAACCCATCTGACAGTGACCCGCACAGCAACCAACCGAGCTGACTGGATACGGCAACTGGACCGGAGCCGACCTCTGAGCGAATCACTTGACCTGTGACGAGGTCGTAGAATTGGTCAGCTCCGATGAGGATACTGATCTCGGGATTCTGTTCACCACCGATGTCCCAGTCTGCCATGTCGAGGTGTTGAAAGTGCTTCATGCACAAGCTGCTGACAACTGGCTGATGAGAGCAGATGTAAGGCACTGTGTTGGCGCGCACTGTGAACTGGGCGGTGCTGTCAGATTTCCGAAGCTTGAACTCGACCATCGCAGTCTGCAGCACCTTGGCCTCTGTGCCACCGAATGTTGTCACCTCCATCGTCTCTCTGCCCATGACCTGGAGCCCCATCTTCTCAGCCAAGCTGGTCAAGATGAACGAACGGTTGCTTGCAGAGTCAAAGAGAATTCGCACCGGAGTCTCCTGATTGTTAACAGTCGAAATCAGTACAGCTCCCGCTGTTGGAAGGATCACTGTTTGAGCTTTTGTCACCATAGCCATGGTCTTCACTTCTTGACTCTTCACATTCTGTGCAGCAGCCTGCTCGGACTTCTTCCGGTCTTCTCCCACCTTTCCAAGTGTGGAGCCGGGTGCCTTCGGTCCATCCTTACCCAGCAGCTTCTCCATGCGTGCGCTACAGAGACTTGGGTGATGCTTCATCTGGCAGAATTCACATTGCTTCTTGTGGTAGCAGGTCTTGACGCTGTGTCCCTTGCAGAGACAGCTGAAGCAACGCCTCTGCTCCTTCAAAAACTGGAGTCGTGCCGCAACGTCTACCAGGCGAGTGCACTTCTCTGGAGCATGTTCAGTTTCGCAGAAGGGACAAGCCGTGCTGACCTTTTTGACCTTCGTGTGAAGCGCAGCCACTGTGCCGCCATCCCTTGTCTGTTTCTCACCAGCAGTCTTGGACGCTCCATTGGAACCGGACGTCTGCCCTCCAGCTCCAACGGCCGCCTCCTCCCGGACTAAAATCTCCATTTCCAAGACCTGCAGAAACTCCGTCACAGAATCTAAGCCATTGCCATCCCTCATCTGCGACAAGCTGCTACCAAAGGAATAACCGACGGAAGCAATCCGAGCAGTTCTCAGCATCCCGAGACGAACGACTTCCGGCAGCTTCGCCAGCAAGTTGGGCAGCAACATGGACTCGTAAGATTCGACACTCACCCCGAGATTCGTCAGACTGCGGACATTTCCATTGACTTGGTCGTAGAAATTCCTCAGGTGCTGTGCCGACGAACTGGAGCAGGTCAGCACCGAGAACTTTGCCAGGTGCTCGCGCACGGCTCCGTTGCGGGATCCAAATCGTCGTTGCAGGTTGTCGATGGCGATATGGTAGTTGTCCTTCGTGATGTTGAGACCAGCGATCGAGTTTCGGGCTTCCCCAGACAGACACGACTGCAGGTAGCTGAATTTGTCGACGACACTCAGGCTCGGGTTGTCATGGATACTGGAGTTGAAGCGGTCCCAGAATTCCGTCCATTGGGTCCGATCGCCACTGAATGACGGTGGCGGCAGTTTTGGCAACCTGATGGCAGTCTGAGTCCTTGTCGTTGAAGAATTCTCTTCCGAAGACTTGGACGAAGTCGTCGTCTGTATGGCTGTATTCTGCAGCAGATTTGTTGCCTGCGGCGTGCCGGTCCGCGCGGTCTGAAGCTCCTGGAGCCGTCTGGTGAGGTTCGAGATCAATTTGCCAGCCAGCAGGTCGTACTCCATTGTCGTCTCTGCTTCAGCCTGCACGTCCTTCTCGTCAACCTCCGCGGCGAGCTCTTCATCTGCTGCTTGGAGCTGCTGCTTCTTGAACCGTAGAGCCTCTAGAACGCTGTCGATTTCATCTTCAGCAGCATCTGTTTTGAGCAGGTCTTCGGCTTTCTGTGCCAGTCTGGTGACCGTCGCTCGTAACACGCCTCTCTTCCTGGAGTCCATGCTGTTGTTGAAAAATCGCTGAGTCACTGTAGCACTCTTGCGCTCACTGCTTGATTTTACTGTGATTTTGGTTCGGGCGCCATGTTAAAGAAATAATCAAGTCTAATTGATCTGAGGGTTAGACTTTAACAAAAAAACAGGTAAATGAGCCCTGTGGCTAAATTATTGCTTATATATTAAATTAAATCGATGTTCTCTCTCTCCAACTCTCTAACTCATCAACGCCTCACGCACATCAACCCCACCCCAACACACTCTGAGACGGGGACCGCCAAGTGTACACTGGCGACGCTACACATAGCAGAGGGTCGGTACGCAGGCACTCCAAATCCAACACACTCTCTAAGAGTTTGCTTAGGAAAAGTTCATTTTAATTTATATATTTTCCTATTAAAAAGAAGCGAGAAAGGTTTACACAGCCGCTCAGTTCAGAAAAGAGGGGGTTTTGAACAAAAAATATATTTTTGTATGCGAGTCTTCCAATTGAACTCTTTTATAAAATTTTTTCAGACATTTTAATAAATATAAGAAATATAAATTAAGGCAGACGATTTCAAAAAAGTAACTGAAGAGTCTGCTCTTATAGTGATAACTGACCTAAAAAGGACACCGCTATCTTACCTGGACTTCTAAATTAACAGACATGCATTCATAAACTTACATTAATATAACTGTATCTGTGAATGTCTGTGAATGCATGTCTGTGAATGCATGTCTGTGAATGCATGTCTGTGAATGCATGTCTGTGAATGCATGTCTGTGAATGCATGTCTGTGAATGCATGTCTGTGAATGCATGTCTGTGAATGCATGTCTGTGAATGCATGTCTGTGAATGCATGTCTGTGAATGCATGCCTGTGAATGCATGTCTGTGAATGCATGTCTGTGAATGCATGTCTGTGAATAAAACAATTCTAATTTAGTTATCAATGCGCAGAGGCTCATACATAAAGAGAAAGACAGAAAATTATTGAGTAAAAGGACGGCTTATAAAAAACAGGTGAAAATTGGTATGGATAAACAAGGTAATTTAAACAGTAGTTTACCTTTTTATAATAAGCAACAACAATTTAAAAGGCTTGTCTTAAATTTTTAAATGACTCGATAAAATTAGTTTAGAATGAACTTCCAACTGAGTTAATCACGTGTTAATAATTAGTTCCTGCATTAATCAATCACCCATTCCAATAGAGGCGTCGAAACGCATCATTGCTGTCGATCAGGGCACTGAAGCTGCTCGGGATGCTGGAAGAATTGAAGAACCAGCAGTCGTTCCTAGAGGCTTTGAAGAGAACGTGCGAGCAGCTCGGCTGTATGAGGAATTTTGAGCACTTGATGATGCACTCAGTTTCCGAACGCATCTTCAATGGAGCAGTAGTCAGAAGGCTGTTTGATGTCGAGGAGAAGCTGGGTTGGATCTCCGTAGCTACGACAGTGGTGGAATCCGGGTCTTCTGGAACGTTGTGGACAGCTCAGTAACTTTACAATTTAACTACACCTAACTTTCATTATTCATAAATTGCTCAAACCTGCAAATATATCAATCTCGCAGAAATTGAGATAATAATTATTAGTGGAGATCCCAGTGATATTCCTGGAAACCGCCACGTATCGACCCGTCAGCGGTGTTGGGCAGGTGAAGTTAATCGGGTTGTCAGCATCTGTGATAGCGCCGGTCTTGTACGCACACAGACTGAAGTTGCTCAATTTGAAGTCAGTCCACACTGACTCAACCGATGAAACGCCTGCAGGTGCGATCAGTTTTTATTGTCAAGGGCATTTTAATAAATCAATTAGATTTTCAGCTACTAATGTCTTTATTTACTTATGCTGATCTGCGTGAATCGCGTCTCAAAACTGCTGTCCAGCCTGTTCCAGACTCGCACTCCAGCAATGCGATAGTTCTGCAGCAGGTCCAGCATCCACCAGGGCAGCGGATCGGCCGCATTAGTGCAGATGCACTGCACGCCACTGATGTAGTTACCGTGGGTGTTGCCATCGTAAGCCAGAGCAGCTGGTCCGGATGAACTCCACTTTGTTGACATCTTTGCTGGCATACCTTTTTGAAGGCTATAGGTTTTTCCTAGAATGTAGGGATAGCTTGCTTCAACAATGATAACTACCACAAAGTGGTTTAGTTTGTAAAGGGAATTGGGCGACAATCAGGCACATTCCGCTGACTTCTGAGTGGTTACACACGCTGGCACAGGCTCTCACAGGATACACAATTTATCCCAAAAGCCCAAAACAGCATGGAATCGAACCCAAGTTTCCTGGAGCGAGAGTCAGACGTGTTTACCGCATTTAGCATTTACGGACCCGTGTTATCAGAGATGTTTTAAACCGCGTATTCAATATATTTAATTTTTTATTGCAGGCTTGATTCAGGGGCAGAAATGCCAAAGGTTCAGATCGTGTGCACCTGTCTGACAACCAGAAAGTCAAAGGGCCATTTGCCTTTCCGTTGTGCGGGGTGCACTGACGCCCCTAACGGGCCAGGATGTGCAACCGACAGCTCAGCCGCAGCTATTGCGTGGGGCATCTGAAGGCTGCGTACGGCTGTTCAGTCCAAGGACTCGGGGGTCGCCACACACACCCTCAATTACCCCAGCTAATGCTGGCACTCATTCAACTGCTGGGTGAACTGAAGCAATGCGGAGTCAAGTGGCTTGCTCAATAAGTCAAGAATCGAACCCCCGATGATCTTTCAGCCGTGAGTCCGAAGCTCTAACCACTAGGATAACAAGATAAAGTCTTACATTGTACCAACTCTTTGTGTAAGTATCTTTGTGTAAATGCGGAGTTAAAGGACGCCATGAAAAAAAATAATTAAACTACTATAAAAGATGCACTGAACTCACCTTCAAGGCAGCGACAAAAAATACTCAGGAAAATAGTGAAAAGCAGTTGTAGCTTCTCCATTTCTTAGAATGTTGATCAATCTGAGACTGATGGTTAGAGGAACTGCAAATTGTGTAGAGAGCCGCTGGGCTGCTCAGGCGAAAAGATGATTCGAATGGGAATTTAAAAGCGTCCCAAACACCCAGCAAAAACTTCTTATTCCTTTGTTCAACAGCACCTTCTCTTCCTCACTAGCTAGGCTAAACAATACCTGCGTTTGCTCAACCACTCTGCCTTTCTTTTTCTGTCTCTCTGTTTGGCCTGACGAATAACCCAGAGGCTTGAAACCGGTTGCAAAGTCAATACGTCGTGACCTCTCTCTCTCTCTCTCTCTCTCTCCTCTCTCCCCCTTTACCGGGAAATCAGTGAAGGAGGTTCCCCAGACTTAGAAGTGATGAGTGCAACTTGTTTGTGCTTGAGAACCAAAAACTGGTGGAGGATTTGACAACGGTACAGGTCAAAGGCAACCTAGAGGTACCAGAGACCAGAGCGATTCAGGGGCTCAAGCGAACAGCTCCGTCGTGATAAAAAAGGCGGACAAAGGTAACGCAGTGGTCATCATGCACCCTAGGGATTACGAATTTGCAGCCTACAACCAATTGCTTGACACTAATGCCTATCAACAGCTGGACTAGCCACTGCAACCCGAGACTGCGGAAATGATTAGGGGGATCTTCCTCGATTTATGTAACAGAAAGTTCATAACTAAGAAACAGTTTTCTTTTCTTTGCCTTGGAGAGAACTTCTGTCCCCGGCATTTCTACCTGCTCCCAAAAAATCACAAGGACCCGGCCACCTCGCTGATCCACTTCCGGGTCCCAGCAGACAGACCTATTGTTAGCCCAAGCGCAACCCACTTTCGTTAAGGACTCCTATGACTTCAAAGCACACCTTATGGATAAAAGCTGCACGGAAGGTCCTTGCTCTGGCAACTTTTGATGTCCAGAGTCTGTACTTCATGATCCCCACAGACCACGTCGTTGCAGCGATCCAGGAATTCTTTAATCGACTCCCAGATCCCATTGGACCGGATGCTGAGATAATAAAGCTACTGGAACTGTGTTTATACAGGAATGACTTTGAATTCGACAAAATGATTTTTTACAACTTAGAGGCACAGTCTCGGGGCGCATAATTGCGCCCAGCTATGCATGTCTCTTCATGAGCCTCTGGGAGGAAACTGCCCTGAGAACTGCTCTTTATAAGCCGAGCATCTATTCTAGGTACATAGATGATCTTTATTCACTGGGACCACCTGACTGAAGCTCTGACAGAATTTGTTCGACACCTGAATCCCATCAACCCCAACATTAAACTCACAGTCAGCTCCTCATCGACTGAGGCCAGTTTCCTTGACATGACCATCAAGAAAGCTGAAAACCGCTTCACAACACAACTGTTTTCGAAAGAAACAGACACTCACAGATTGTTGCACCGACAGCCCTTCCATCCGTCACACACCTTCAAGGGGGTAGTAAAATCCCAAGTCCTTCGGTACGCCCGTATCTGTGATGACTACAAGTCTTTCAACGATGCTTTCAATTCTTTAAAATCGGAACTCAAGCAATTAGGCTACTCGAAGATTTTTCTTAGAAACTGCAAAAAGGAGGTCCTCAAACTCATGAACTGGACTGCAGGACCAATGACCAATCTGGGTCTGCTTCCCAAAGGGTTCCATCCCTGTGGGTCATCCCGCTGCAAATGCTGCACCCACTCACTGCATGCTCTCTCCGCCCAGGGACTGGGACCGGCTTCCGGTTTTTTAATCTCCCAGAGCCTGTCCTGTGGCTCCAAGAACATCATCTATGGCATCTCCAGTAACCAGTGCCACCCTGGGAAAATCCTCTATGTAGGTATGACTAGAAGAACAATGAGAGATAGAATGAACCAGCACAGGTCAAATATTAACAGGAGAGTCTTTACTTCGGGGTCAGAGCACTTTCTCACCCCCAATCACTCGATTTCAAACTTTGTCACTATTGCCATTGAACAGGTTCTTAATAACAACAAAATCGAACTAAGGGTAGAAATCTGGATTGAAAAAACTGGGGACTGACAAACCGCCGGGTACGAACATCAGGGTTGACAATCAGATCTTCTCCGACCCATCCCACTGGTCCTTCCTTTTCACCCATCTACGGTCTGGCTCGCCAACGAGATTGCTAAGAACTTTGATAAACTGCAACACAAACCAGGCTCCCGCATTCTGCCCGCATTTACACGGCAACGAAATTTACAGAGCCTCCTGGCTCCCAATAAGTCTAAGTCTCAGCCAGGAAACCAATGAATCATTTTACCTATGGAACTACAATATTTATTCACTTTGTCCTTTATTTTATTCAAATTTCTTGAATTCAAGACTTCAAAAAATTCTTCAATACCTGCATTTCATTTAATCGTATAGTAACTTTGAAAAAACAATTTTTAATATACTGCCGCCTAAACTTACTGGTTGAAAAGCCTCTGGGACAAGATAGAGCTAAACTGAACAGGGTTTTTAATGTACATCCTTCATATGTACAGCTGCTCATCAATTTTATCAGACTGAGAAAAATGATACTTTAAAGGCCAACTTGCATTGCACATTGATTTTTGGCCTGACGAAGAGCCCAGAGGCTTGAAACCGGTAGCCCATATCGCTCATACTATCTTTTTAACACGCCGTGACCTCTCTTCTCTCTCTCTCTCTCTTCTCTCTCTCTCTCTCTACCCCTCTCTCTCTCTCTCACTCTCTCTGAGGGAGGCATTCACTTCAACTGATGCGGAGTATCGGCGGGCTGCAGTCTTAGAGATACAATAGTTTTCATCTTGCAGAGGCCCTGCTTTAAAAACGTAGTCTTGAGGTTGCTTAAGTTTCGCGTGCAGAGCCTGGCCTTTTGTTTCCAAAAATTCTTTGCTCACCCGTGACGAGTGACGCGTGACGTGGCATTTTGTTGAAGCAGCACCATAAATAATTCATCTGGTGTTTCTACGCTTCTCACTCCGGGCACTCCACCGCAGTCACTCTTCAGAGCTTGAACTGAAATCTTGAAGGCAGGCAGGGCAAGCACATGCTTTTATTCTGTACTTGTAGAAGCCAATCGAAATAAGTTGCAGTAAAAAAAATTACTAAATTGAGAAATTTCACAATTCAACAGATAGACTAATAGACATCAGATGAGGCACAAGCGCTCACTAATAGACAACAGATGAGGCACAAGCGCTCACTAATAGACAACAGATGAGGCACAAGCGCTCACTAATAGACAACAGATGTGGCACAAGCGCTCACTAATAGACAACAGATGTGCCACACAAGCGCTCATTTATAGACAACATGGGAAAATATGCTCCGATGGGCAAAGCCTCATCCAGGAGTCAGCCTCACCTTCTTTCGGAAAAGTATACACCGCTTTTGTAGTTGCTGGTGCAGCCTGCAATGCAATACTTCGTCGGCATCTTGTATAACTCGATTGAATTTGAAGCAAGAAAAGATTCAGATAACGCAGAAAAGTTAGCTGTTTGCTCTTAACTAGACTTGCAGGCTATCATGCTACGCTGCTATGCGAAATGACTAATGGGATTGGCCCTCATGGCTGTAAATCGCACGACAATTCTGTAACCCTTCGATTTTCAGATGAACTGAAAGGCTCATTCGTTGCCATGGAGACGCAGCCCATCTTCTCGTCGACAGCTACAACCAGCCGTCTAATCGCTGCTCCTTTAAAGCTTTCGGAAATCTATTGCAGCATAGAGTGCTCAAAAGTGCTCAAGTGCGCTTACTTTCTGTTTAATTACTCAATCAAAGAATGCTGGCTATTGTAAGTTTCCAGCATCCGTAGCAGCTTCATCGATGCGCTCAGCAGCAGCAACGAGGCGGAGTTTTTCGAAATAAACAGCGCCTATAGGAAGCGAGCACAATAAAAAACAAACTATTAGCGAAAACTACTGAAAGCATTTCTATGAATGGTCTTATTTTAAGGTTAAAATTTCTTTGTTGCCTTTTAGATGAAGTGGAAAAATTTCGCAACAACTTGAATATTTTCTAAGAATCGGCTTCTTTTTTAACAAAAATTATTTAAAGATTAGTTTTTCTCACTTGAACAACTCAAAAAAATAATATTTAATAATAATGCAGATTTATTGAAAATAAATAAACTGACTATCGATAAGTACGTATTGAAATTTTGGATTGGTTTTGAGTTTTTTCGCGTTGTTTTTAGACGTGTGCATTGAATGTGAAGAAATCTCAGGGTGAGGAGGGAATCTCAGGATGAGGGAATCTCAGGATGAGGAGGGAATCTCAGGGTGAGGGAATCTCAGGGTGAGGAGGGAATCCCAAGATGAGAAGGGAATCTCAAGGTGAGGAGGGAATCTCAAGATGAGGAGGGAATCTCAGGGTGAGGAGGGAATCTCAGGATGAGAAGGGAATCTCAGGGTGAGGGAATCTCGGGGTGAGGAGGGAATCTCAAGATGAGAAGGGAATCTCAGGGTGTGGAGAAATCTCAGGATGAGGAGGGAATCTCAGGGTGAGGAGAGATGAGAAGGGAAGGGAAGGGAAGGATGAGAAGGGAAGGGAAGGGAAGGATGAGAAGGGAATCTCAGGGTGAGGGAATCTCGAGGTGAGGAGGGAATCTCGGGGTGAGGGAATCTCAGGGTGAGGGAATCTCAGGGTGAGGGAATCTCAGGGCGAGGGAATCTCGGGGTGTGGAGGGAATCTCAGGGTGAGGAGAGAATCTCTGGGTGAGGAGGGAATCTCAGGATGAGGAGGGAATCTCAGGGTGAAGGAATCTCAGGGTGAGGAGGGAATCCCAAGATGAGAAGGAAATCTCAAGGTGAGGAGGGAATCTCAAGATGAGGAGGGAATCTCAGGGTGAGGAGAAAATCTCAGGATGAGAAGGGAATCTCAGGGTGAGGGAATCTCGGGGTGAGGAGGGAATCTCAAGATGAGAAGGGAATCTCAGGGTGTGGAGAAATCTCAGGATGAGGAGGGAATCTCAGGGTGAGGAGAGATGAGAAGGGAAGGGAAGGGAAGGATGAGAAGGGAAGGGAAGGGAAGGATGAGAAGGGAATCTCAGGGTGAGGGAATCTCGAGGTGAGGAGGGAATCTCGGGGTGAGGGAATCTCAGGGTGAGGGAATCTCAGGGTGAGGGAATCTCGGGGTGTGGAGGGAATCTCAGGGTGAGGAGAGAATCTCGGGGTGAGGAGGGAATCTCAGGGTGAGGAGGGAATCTCAAGATGAGGAGGGAATCTCAAGGTGAGGAGGGAATCTCAAGATGAGGAGGGAATCTCAGAGTGAGGAGAAAATCTCAGGATGAGAAGGGAATCTCAGGGTGAGGGAATCTCAGTGTGAGGAGGGAATCTCAAGATGAGAAGGGAATCTCAGGGTGAGGAGAGAATCTCAGGATGAGAAGGGAATCACAGGTTGAGGAGGGAATCTCGGGGTGAGGAGGGAATCTCAGGATGAGGATGGAATCTCAGGGTGAGGAGGGAATCTCGGGGTGAGGAGGGAATCTCAGGGTGAGGGAATCTCGGGGTGAGGGAATCTCAGGGTGAGGGAATCTCGGGTGAGGAGGGAATCTCAGGATGAGGATGGAATCTCAGGGTGAGGAGGGAATCTTGGGGTGAGGAGGGAATCTCAGGGTGAGGGAATCTCAGGGTGAGGGAATCTCAGGGTGAGGAGGGAATCCCAGGGTGAGGGAATCTCGGGGTGCGGAGGGAATCTCAGGGTGAGGAGAGAATCTCGGGGTGAGGAGGGAATCTCAGGGTGAGGAGGGAATCTCAGGATGAGGAGGGAATCTCAAGGTGAGGAGGGAATCTCAAGATGAGGAGGGAATCTCAAGGTGAGGAGGGAATCTCAAGATGAGGGAATCTCAAGGTGAGGAGGGAATCTCAAGATGAGGAGGGAATCTCAGAGTGAGGAGAAAATCTCAGGATGAGAAGGGAATCTCAGGGTGAGGGAATCTCGGGGTGAGGAGGGAATCTCAAGATGAGAAGGGAATCTCAGGGTGTGGAGGGAATCTCAGGGTGAGGAGGGAATCTCGGGGTGAGGAGGGAATCTCAGGGTGAGGAGAGAATCTCAGGATGAGAAGGGAATCTCAGGGTGAGGGAATCTCGAGGTGAGGAGGGAATCTCAGGGTGAGGGAATCTCGGGGTGAGGAGGGAATCTCAGGGTGAGGGAATCTCGGGGTGAGGAGGGAATCTCATGATGAGGAGGGTATCTCAGGGTGTGGAAGGAATCTCAGGGTGAGGAGAAAATCTCGGGGTGAGGAGGGAATCTAAGGGTGAGGGAATCTCGGGGTGAGGAGGGAATATCATGATGAGGAGGGAATCTCAGGGTGTGGAGGGAATCTCAGGGTGAGGAGGGAATCTCGGGGTGAGGAGGGAATCTCAGGGTGAGGAGAGAATCTCAGGATGAGAAGGGAATCTCAGGGTGAGGGAATCTCGAGGTGAGGAGGGAATCTCAGGGTGAGGGAATCTCGGGGTGAGGAGGGAATCTCAGGGTGAGGGAATCTCGGGGTGAGGAGGGAATCTCATGATGAGGAGGGTATCTCAGGGTGTGGAAGGAATCTCAGGGTGAGGAGAGAATCTCGGGGTGAGGAGGGAATCTAAGGGTGAGGGAATCTCAGGGTGAGGGAATCTCGGGTGAGGAGGGAATATCATGATGAGGAGGGTATCTCAGGGTGTGGAGGGAATCTCAGGGTGAGGGAATCTCGGGGTGAGGAGGGAATATCATGATGAGGAGGGTATCTCAGGGTGTGGAGGGAATCTCTGGGTGAGGAGAGATTCTCAGGATGAGGATGGAATCTCAGGGTGAGGAGGGAATCTCGGGGTGAGGAGGGAATCTCAGGGTGAGGGAATCTCGGGGTGAGGGAATCTCAGGGTGAGGAGGGAATCTCATGATGAGGAGGGTATCTCAGGCTGATTACCGAAGTAACATCCATTTCTTAAGTCTCAAGGCATTCGAAATAAAAAAGAGAATAGCTTCGCTCATTGAAACGATATTTTTCACTCATAAAGTGCATAACCGCAAAGTACATTTTGCGCTGACCTTTCTGTATTTTTTACGAACTTTTGCCACCACATGAATAATGTAATGCTTTAAAAATGCTATTTAAACTTTTGCGACTTCACAAGGCCAGCCCGGATGCCAGACTTTTCACCCGAGTAGCGATTCACTTCCGGTCGAACTTCCGGCACCTGAGATCGACGTTTAATCATAGCTTTACGGAATTTGTCGCGCAGTTTCACGCGAGGATTGCTGTCACCCGGCTTGGCTTTCTTGCCGCCGCGAGGCCGGCGCTTGTGCAGACGCACCGGCAGGTTCTTCTGCATCTCCCAGTAGATCGGGCGATGCTGCTGCTGCTGCTGCTGGCTCGTCTTGTCGTCGACGGCTTCTTCTTCTTCTTCTTCTTCAACAGCCGCCTCCAATTTAATTTTTCCAGATTTTTTCGATGACGATTTCTTATTAACACTACTGCTAGTAGTACTACTGGGGTTGGAGCTGATATCGACTAAATTGCGTGTCGCATCTTCAGCTTGGCGAAGCAGTCGACGAATCGGATGCCGATGCAAGCCAGCCGACACAGTCGGATCTGCTCGCATTCTCAAATAGGCGCACAACAATATATAGTGCCATTTGAGCACAGCCTGCTCATCTGTGAGCTCGGATTCCGCTAGGCCAACTAACGGTTTGAGTCTGTTCTCTAGTCGAGTCTTCTGCTCGTAGGCGCGTCGCATGTCGGGCCAACGGTTTGAGTCGCTTAGCAACAGGTGCTGCTCCAGAGACACACCCGGCGGCGGCCTCTCGTAGGCGGGCAGCTCAGTTGCCAGACGGACCAGCTGCTGCTGCTGCTGCGGTCGCTTTTTCAACGACTCTTTAGACGACAACGCTGTCGATGCGGCAGCAGTCGCCGATGTCGACGACACCGACGAAGGCAAATCCGACGGCAAACCGACGCCTAGTAAACGACGCCGCAGTCTCTCTCGTTCCTCGCGCATCAGCCTGGCCGTGCTGGCGTCTTCGCCACCTTCTATATCATCGTCTTCCTCTTCGCCGTCGGAGTCGCCTGCCGCGTAGCGATACCGTCGCGACGTCGACCACTGCCGGTTGGCCAGCTGCTCCTCGCTGTCTTCTTCTTTGTCTGCTTCGTCGTCGTCCACCAAATCTTCGGCGACCTCCTTGCGAAATTTTTGCAGCCGGGCTCGCTTCAAGATGTCGCGATACTGACCGACCATCTCGTCATCATCGTCTGCGGAGTTATCGGAGTCCAGGCCCACCGGGAGCAGCTCGGCGGCTGGCTGTTTGACTCGACTTTTTCTGGACGCCTCCGCATGGCGGGACAGCTCGTCCAGCAGGATCTGGGCGGGTTTGGGGAATTGTGAATTTTGTTGGGTACTGAATCCTCCATCAGTGCTTGAGAATCTGGCTCTCCGCTCCCTCAGTGCTTGAGAATCTGCCTCTCCGCTCCTCCCTCAGTGCTTGAGAATCTGCCTCTCCGCTCCTCCCTCAGTGCTTGAGAATCTGCCTCTCCGCTCCTCCCTCAGTGCTTGAGAATCTGCCTCTCCGCTCCTCCCTCAGTGCTTGAGAATCTGCCTCTCCGCTCCTCCCTCAGTGCTTGAGAATCTGCCTCTCCGCTCCTCCATCAGTGCTTGAGAATCTGCCTCTCCGCTCCTCCATCAGTGCTTGAGAATCTGCCTCTCCAGTCAATCAGTGCTTGAGAATCTGCCTCTCCAGTCAATCAGTGCTTGAGAATCTGCCTCTCCAGTCAATCAGTGCTTGAGAATCTGCCTCTCCAGTCAATCAGTGCTTGGGAATCTGCCTCTCCACTCCTCCCTCAGTGCTTGAGAATCTGCGTCTCCAGTCAATCAGTGCTTGAGAATCTGCCTCTCCAGTCAATCAGTGCTTGGGAATCTGCCTCTCCGCTCCCTCAGTGCTTGAGAATCTGCCTCTCCGCTCCCTCAGTGCTTGGGAATCTGCCTCTCCGCTCCCTCAGTGCTTGAGAATCTGCCTCTCCGCTCCCTCAGTGCTTGGGAATCTGCCTCTCCGCTCCCTCAGTGCTTGAGAATCTGCCTCTCCGCTCCCTCAGTGCTTGAGAATCTGCCTCTCCGCTCCCTCAGTGCTTGGGAATCTGCCTCTCCGCTCCCTCAGTGCTTGAGAATCTGCCTCTCCGCTCCCTCAGTGCTTGGGAATCTGCCTCTCCGCTCCCTCAGTGCTTGAGAATCTGCCTCTCCGCTCCCTCAGTGCTTGAGAATCTGCCTCTCCGCTCCTCCATCAGTGCTTGGGAATCTGCCTCTCCGCTCCCTCAGTGCTTGAGAATCTGCCTCTCCGCTCCCTCAGTGCTTGAGAATCTGCCTCTCCGCTCCTCCATCAGTGCTTGGGAATCTGCCTCTCCGCTCCCTCAGTGCTTGGGAATCTGCCTCTCCGCTCCCTCAGTGCTTGAGAATCTGCCTCTCCGCTCCCTCAGTGCTTGAGAATCTGCCTCTCCGCTCCTCCATCAGTGCTTGGGAATCTGCCTCTCCGCTCCCTCAGTGCTTGGGAATCTGCCTCTCCGCTCCCTCAGTGCTTGGGAATCTGCCTCTGTGCTCTAAAGGTGGGTAAATTAACATTACCAGCATGAAAAAAGAAGGCTCACCTTATCCTGATCCGCTTCAAAGTCGCGCTCAGAATCGCTTGAGTCGGCCTGAAAAAATGATTTCATATACGGATATGCTCAAACAATACTTAAATACGAGTATCTCGTAGTTACATACTAAGCCATATAATATATCGATCTCAATGTTGTAAGGATATACCTAGTTTACTCAAACTAGAAAAAAATACTAAAAAGTCAGATTAACTTGAGTTATAAAAGTAGTAATTTCAATTTATTTTCTATTTAATTTAATATACACGTGCACAGGCAGTTCTAAAAGTAAGGTAAAGTGACTTTTACCTAGGTGACCCTAGCTCTACCTACCTAACTAATGATACTGTATCTGTCTACAATTGAAGGATAATGTATATGGTATTTAGCATGGTTATATATTCTATCTATTCTGAATTAATATCACAAATAGTAGTTGAGTAAGACGCAAAAAACCGATTGAAACGATGAAATTAAAGAACTACAGGAAATGAAAAAAATTGTAACTACAAATATTGTAAAATAGAAGCTACAGAAGTTTCAAATCGTCAACGGTTTTATCTAAACTGCGTAGCAACTAAAAACCAAGACTGGAAGTGAATCAACCAAACTTTGGAAACCGAATAAAAACTGGGGCAACAAAAAAGCAATAAAGATCGGAAGCTGCTCAACACTAAGACCGGAAGCTATTCAAGACTAAGACCGAAAGCTGCTCAACACTAAAACCGGAAGCTATTCAAGACTAATACCGAAAGCGGCTCAACAATAAGACCGGAAGCTATTCAAGACTAAGACCGGAAGCTGCTCAACACTAAGACCGGAAGCTATTCAAGACTAAGACCGGAAGCTGCTCAACACTAAGACCGGAAGCTATTCATGACTAAGATCGGAACCTGCTCAACAATAAGACCGGAAGCTATTCATGACTAAGATCGAAACCTGCTCAACAATAAGACCGGAAGCTATTCATGACTAAGATCGAAACCTGCTCAACAATAAGACCGGAAGCTATTCATGACTAAGATCGGAGCCTGCTCAACAATAAGACCGGAAGCTATTCATGACTAAGATCGAAACCTGCTCAACAATAAGACCGGAAGCTATTCATGACTAAGATCGAAACCTGCTCAACAATAAGACCGGAAGCTATTCATGACTAAGATCGGAACCTGCTCAACAATAAGACCGGAAGCAATTCATGACTAAGATCTGTACCTGCTCAACAATAAGACCGGAAGCTATTCATGACTAAGATCGGAACCTGCTCAACAATAAGACCGGAAGCTATTCAACAGTAAGGCCGGAAGCTATTCAACAGTAAGACCGGAAGCTATTCAAGACTAAGACGGAAAGGTGTTCATGACTAAGACCGGAAGCTACTAAAACAAAGACCGGAAGCTATTCATGACCAAGAGCGGGAGCTATTTATGACTAAGACTAAGACTAAGTATTACAAATTATAATAGCTAATAGCAAACAGCAGTCAATGCAGACAGTCGGCCTCAGGAAACAGCCGGCAGAACGCGGCTCCGATCTGTTCCACCGTGTCGGCCGCTATGGTTGCCCGCCTACGCGAAGCAAACGCTTGAGCTGCGCACCGTCTGGCCAGTGCGGCGGCTGCGTAAGCGGCTAGCAAAGCCGGATGACGCAGCATCGGCAAGTTCGCGCTACTACTCACAGTAGTATTATTAGTAGTAGCAGTACGACCATCGGCGGCCGAGAAACACCAGTGAGAGAACACCAGCGCTAGGCCGGCTAGCAGGGCGCCCTGGCCTGAGCAGCGGCGGGAGCTGCCCTGCGTGTGGGGAGACGGGGGGCGGTTGCGGAGATTCGAACTCGCGACCTAACTAGGTGAAGAAGAGAACTCTGTCTACTTATCCATCTATCTATCTACCTATCTATCTATCTATCTATCTATCTATCTATCTATCTACCTACCTATCTATCTATCTATCTTTCTATCTATCTATCTATCTATCTTTCTAATCTGCCTATCTATCTATCTATCTATCTATCTATCTATCTATCTATCTATCTACCTATCTATCTATCTAATCTGCCTATCTGCCTATCTATCTATCTATCTATCTATCTATCTATCTATCTATCTATCTATCTATCTATCTATCTATCTATCTATCTATCTATCTATCTAATCTGCCTATCTGCCTATCTATCTATCTATCTATCTATCTATCTATCTATCTATCTATCTATCTATCTATCTATCTATCTATCTATCTGTCTATCTTTCTATCTATCTATCTATCTATCTATCTATCTATCTATCTATCTATCTATCTATCTACCTATCTATCTATCTATCTAATCTGCTTATCTATCTATCTATCTATCTATCTACCTATCTATCTATCTATCTATCTAATCTGCCTATCTGCCTATCTATCTATCTATCTATCTAATCTGCCTATCTATCTATCTATCTATCTATCTATCTATCTATCTATCTATCTACCTATCTATCTATCTATCTATCTATCTATCTATCTATCTATCTATCTATCTATCTATCTATCCACCAATTTATCTATCATTCTACGATCTTGTATTTATATATTTATACAATATCTACCTTTGCCTATTTTAAGGTTAAGCACGGCTGGCAGCGGTTAGTACCTGTCTACGTAGGCTAAAAAACTCAAAACCTCAGGACTAGATTCGGATAAAGAAATAATCCTTAAGCTTAAGCACAAAGTTCCCCATCAGCTCACCTGCAGGGCGCATACTTCAGAATGATTATCAGACCCAGCCCCAGCAGCCACAACATCTTCGCGACCTTTCAAAAGAATACAGACACCGCCAAGAGCTGCGGACAGTCGGCCAGCGGACGTCGGTGTCGAAGATGATGACGAAGCAATAGGTGGAGTCTGCGACTCGCAGAGCTGGCAGAATTCCAACCAGTTTGGCGTGAGAATGACGCGCTGGTTGCCACGGATAAGATTTGGATTCCGCGATACGGCTACCAGTGCGGACTGAAGGCGGCGTTTCAAATATGTCAATATTTCTATTTTTAAGCATCCATGACGTAACTAAACCAGCAGAAAAAAGGTCAACTCACCCCATCAATTACAAGCGGCTGATTGAGAGCTTGAGCAGTTTCTATAGCCTGAATTAGACAGGGAAGATGGTGGGTGTTATTAAGGCATTGAGAACGGCGATTCTTGAGAAGGACTAGGGAGATTCTAAAGGGATTAAATGCAATTCAATAGAGGGGATAGGCAGTTCTAGAGAGGGGATTAAGGGAGATTCTATTGGGGGATTAAGGGCAATTCTAGAGGGATTAAGGGAGATTCTATAGAGGGGATCAGGGGAGATTCTAGAGAGGGGATTAAGGGCGATTCTAGAGACGAGGATTAAGGAAGATTTTAGAGACAGGGATTAAGGAAGATTTTAGAGAGGGATTAAGGGAGATTCTATAGAGAGGATAAGGGAGATTCTAGAGAAGGAATAAGGGAGATTCTAGAGACGGGGATTAGGGAGATTCTATTGGGGGATTAAGGGCAATTCTAGAGGGATTAAGGGAGATTCTATAGAGGGGTTTAGGGGAGATTCTAGAGAGGGGATTAGGGGAGATTCTAGAGAGGGGATTAGGGGAGATTCTAGAGAGGGGATTAAGGGCGATTCTAGAGACGGGGATTAAGGAAGATTTTAGAGAGGGGTTAAGGGAGATTCTAGAGAGGGGATTAAGGGAGATTCTTGAGAGGGGATTAGGGGGATTTTAGAGAGAGGATTATGGGAGATTCTAGTGAGGGGATTATGGGAGATTCTAGTGAGAGGATTTTTGGAGATTCTAGATTGAAATTAAGGGCGATTCTCAAATCAGTCATTCAGCTACTCACATCAGTTGCCAACTGAATCGAATCCTCGCTGGAATCGAGCCCAGGACCAACCAATACAGCCTGGCAGCAGTCAGCCTGCAAGCATTGAATCAAGCGCTGCCGTCTTCGACCATTGTCGATGGCTCCTACCTCCAACATCGCGGTCGGCTGCGGCCAGCAGCCGCGCAAAGCCGCCGCAGCCGCGGAGTCGGCGCAGACAACCTTCGCCTGATCAGCCCCAGCCCGCAGGGCAGCCAGCGCGGCCAGATGAGCAGGTCCCGGCTGACTGGCCGAGCCACCAACAATGCAGACGAGTCCGCCCGGATCGGACATGGCCGGGATGCACTGGGCAGCGGTGCCTACCATCGAATACTTGGACTACTGTGCTTAAGAAGTGAGTTTGTTGTCATCAAGCCAGATGCGAGTTCTACCCTGAAGTGCTCCGCATTATGCAGCAGAGACCGGCGCTGTCAGGCGTTCAGCCTGGCTGACGGTCCGTGCCAGCTGTTCGTGTTCGACAAGTGCAGCAAGTCGGTGAGGAACTGCGGCTGCTCCAGGAGAGGCCGGGTGTTTGTGAAGCAGCAGCCGGGACTCGAGGCGGGCGCGCTGTGTCCGTCTGGCTACGGAGACGACCTGTGCGGAGTGAAGTACAAGCTGTTCAACGACTCAGGAAGTTGGAAGCAAAGCAGAGAAAAGTGCGAGTCGGAGAGCGGCCCGGTCATCATGGCAGATGTGGTGGACGCTACCGAGATGCACCATATTGAGATGCTTCATGCGAAGTACAGTTTTGGCAAGTCGTTCTGGCTCGGCGGTTTCCAGACTGAGGACAGTGCAGAGCCGCTCGAAGGCTGGCATTGGATTGCCTGCAATCTTGAGGTGGCCAGAACTCTTTGGAGTCAATCGGAGCCAAGCAACACGGGAAATGACGAGAATGTGATTTTGCGATGGTCAGCCAATCCGAATCTAAGTGACGGACGCATGGAAATGAATGAAGTGTCGGCCGGTCTGTGCGAATGCGTTTTTCCGTTTTAACGAATTAACTTTCCTAACTACAAAAAAACGCTTGAGCAAACTACAGACAGATTATTGGCTGTTCGTTGAAATATAATGCAGACACATTTAACTAAACAAAGGTTTTGTGTAAAACCTCTTTTGCGCTGTTGTCGGACAGGAAAGTTTGCTTGATTTCTATTAAAAAAATATGTTGAGATGACTTGCAGCACTCTTGCTCGACGAACCGAATTAATTACGCTAGTATTATTTGAGTTGCCGATGCATTTCGTCCATTTGCATTAGGACATCCTCAGGGTCTTTTTATTTAAGAAACAATTTGAACGAATATTCAGTATATATAGATAGTTGAGAGTAACAAGAGTAGTTGAATTGAGTTTTTAATTGATGGTTTAAAACTTGTACATAGTAATCAATTTTTTGATACAGTATTGGTTGGGCAAAGTGCATATCAGTTTCAAGCCAGTCCGGTCATTGACAAATCAGCTAAAAAATTCTGAGTTGACGGCTAGCCCCACCCATCGCAAGTTGGTTATTTAACGTGGGCTGTTTGGTCTTAATGTACAGGGCTTCTAATAGGCAGAGCATGTGATCTCTATTACAAAAATCAATAGCCTTTATCATTTCGTGTGGTTCAGCCTCACAACAAGAATTGCAGGTTAGCAGGTGTTCGTTAATAGCAGAGTTTTTTAGCCAGTGCTCTCTGACCCTCGTGTATAAGTGTCGTTTAGTTTTTCCTATGTAGGAGATGCTCTGGTCCTCAGAGCAAACAAATTTATACACGACACCAGCCGCGAGAGGACGTGGAACACTGGATTTCAACTTGCAGACAAACTTAGCAATCTTCTCGGTGCGAAACACAACACGGATTTGAGTGTTTAAGTCTTTACGGAGCAGCTTTTCTAACTTCTTTTTAAACTCTATAGCTCTATAAACCAACTTGCGATGGGTGGGGCTAGCCGTCAACTCAGAATTTTTTAGCTGATTTGTCAATGACCGGACTGGCTTGAAACTGATATGCACTTTGCCCAACCAATACTGTATCAAAAAATTGATTACTATGTACAAGTTTTAAACCATCAATCCTATATACTAAAAATGAAAATCTTGCTTGCTTGCTTGCTTGTAATCGATTAGAGAAAAAATAGCTTAACCGATTTTCATGAGACTTGCACTGTTCGATCAGAAATTTTCCTGGGACGGTACATGCATCTTGGCTAAGAAATTGCTCCATGTTAAAGGGATTAAATATTCGAAAAACATGCTTTTTTGCAAAGGTCAAGCAAACTTTTCGACTTGAAATGCATTGTAAGAATGCTAGAGAAAAAACTGACTGGTTGAATTCTGATTCTGAAATAGATTGCATCATAACTGAATTGTAACTCCGACTTGAATTGAAAATGCAGTGTGGAAGCGTAGCACCAGACTTGATTTAAATTGCGTAACCATATTGTTAACTGATACTGACTGACTGAGAAACTGATTATGTCATAACTGCCTCGTGTGATTTACTCTATGCTTGGATTTTAAAGTGTTGAATTATATAAGTGCAAAATTTGATGTTATCAAAACGATGAGAACTAGCCTAGAGGTGAACAAACTGAACTGCCAAATGCAGCGACGATGGTTCGAATTTTTAGAGAGTTTTTTTAATTAAAGTTTTTTAACGCCAAGAAAACTAAAAAATCATGGAAGCGTCATGTAAAAATTATAGAAGCGTCATGTAAAAATTATAGAAGCGTCATATAAACAATCATAGAAGCGTCATGTAAAAATCATAGAAGCGTCATGTAAACAATCATTGAAGCGTCATCTAAAAAGTCATAGAAGCGTCATGTAAATAGTCATGGAAGCGTCATGTAAACAGTCATAGAAGCGAATTACAGTCGATCCTACATTGCTAGCCTGATCGTGCTACTTTTGGTTACGGCCTTGTGCATCTGCACAGTCGGATTCTTCGGTGTAGAGTCTAACAAATACCTGAGGATAAAGTGCAGCAAATCGACAAATGAGGTAGCATCGACGCCTTACGGACTACTTAGCACTTTAATCTGCTGGATTACTTTCTCGCTTTTTTGTCTAGTGAGCACAGCTTTGGGCCTAGCTCGAAAGGAGATCTGGAGGTAAGCATGATAATAGAGATATCATTACTCACATATTACATTTTCGGGGCAGATTACCTCAGCAGTTATGGCATCTGCCTCTCGTGCCTGTGCATGTATTTTTATGCTGCTCAAGGGTTAGCAAAATTAGCATAACGGCTTGCTCCTCGCTGGCTGCCGGTTTACTGTCACTTTTTCGATTTGCTGCAGTGCCCGAAGCCAGCTCCTGCAAGCAAACTGATGCGTGATGCAAACTTCTGTTTATTTAGGTACAAGCTCGGCTATCCCGCTTGGCCAAGAAGAAGCTACTCGGATCTAATTTCCTGGTTGGCCCCATTAATTTTGGCGCTGCCAGTCTCGTGTTTTTTGTACTGGCTTCATCTAAATACAACTACAAGCTGCAATATGTTTGGCACCATGATCTATGCAACAAGTGGATGCTGCACCATTTTGCTGGTACTCTCCAGTCTAGCTTTCATTCTCTGCTACTTGCAAATGTGTTGGCCGATAACAACTATCACAACTAGCTTCTACAACAGCATTGGCACTTTCACATTATTCTCACTTGTCTACATCATACTGACGGCTATTTTCACGCGATTGTTTCAAGCTAGTTCGACGTTCGCCGCGGCGCAAGCTGCTGCCAGTAGTAATTCTTCGGACAGCAGCAACACATTCTTCAGAGCTTATTACACCACCTTCTTGGTGTCACTGAACATCATTGATCCGACGGTATTCAGGCCGGGCGAAGACAGAGCTGACCTGAGCCTGCTGCATATGGCCTACATTCTTGCGGTACCTGTATTGTTTATCAACTTTGTTGTCGGAATTTTATCTTCAGTGGTGAATCGAGTCACGGAGAACAGTGTTGAGCACCGCTACTGGCTAATGCTTACTGTTGCGGAGTACTTCGAGCGAACCTTTGTCGTGCTCTTCCGACTGAGAACTGCGCTGTTCGGACGGAAAAAGCTCACTTTGACTGTGTGCAAGCCTTTAAGTCCGGACAGCAAGCTCATCGCGTTCAATAATTACACTCTCGACTCGGTTTGGCCGCCATGCGGACAGACAGAAGTCTGCGAACTCGAGTCTACAGAAGAAATTTGATGCTTTATTGTGCTTGACGTGTCAAACATTTCGAGAAATCTTGAAACTATGACGTATCTGAGCGCTGATACTCCGAGCTTGTTTATAGACGACTAAGATAGAAGGACGTTCCCCTTGTCTGTCATTACAGAGGTCTCATTAGTGTATTAATAGACTGTTTTTGCACAGGGTATGGTATAGACTCCTCCCTTTTTTATTGGGTAGAAATATTTCATAGCAAAAAATTTTTTTCCATGGAGCTTGAATTTTACAAAGAATATTGACATCAATCCAAGGACAGCTATAAAATTAGGATAAGGCACTCGGTTTCATCTAGAACGTTGTGGCTTCAGTGTCTGAGATTCTTTGTCTTTTGTTTTAAACTTGATGAATAGAAACAAATGTTTTAACTCATTACAATATTTTATACTAACTGCGGATTCTCTATGGGTTCTGAATGTTTGTCTCTAACCTTTGCCAATCACTGTACTGTATACCGATTCCGATAACAAATATTTGTATCTAATCGATGGTTGAACTGAATGTCGCATGACAACGCTTACGCGTTACCTTTAATTACCTTGGCGCAACGAAGTGTGTTGCTACTAGAGATAGAAGTCTTCAGTACGTATTTTTGAGGTCGCAGGGACGTCACAAAGACGAATCGATTCCATTATAAGATCAAACGTACAGATAAAATAGCCTCAAAGCATTATTGATTCTCTATGTTTTTAAATATCTGATAATAAAATGAGTGCATTCGTCTCTGGGACGTCCCTTCAACATCAGAAAGCTTTCTAAAGACGTCTCACCCGCACAGCAATTGCACGTCGGCGTCGTCGAACAATGGGTTCGTCAGCGGACGTCGGAATGTTGCTTAATGGTAACTTTGGTCTGTAATCTTCGGGATTCGATAGCGCCATACAATCGTCTATCTCTATAGATTTTCGACAACTAGCTAATTCACTTCGTTTTACGTTAAACATTTTTCTTATCGTTAAATCTTTCGCACAATTTTAACAAACGTCAATATACTACTAGCATATCGTCTAGTATCATGCATCAGGATCATACTTTTTTGAGAGTAGTTCTAGCTTCTGTCAGAAATCTGTTTGCATTGCTCTGGACAAAAATACGAGATCTACTGATTTACTGAGCTAGTTGCTATTTGCCCAAAATTAATGAACCATGCCCAATAAAACTGACTATGTAGCCATATAACAGTTGTCAAAGTTTCTGCCCATGCGATCCAAGGTACGCAGAAAGCATTGACTTAAGCTTCATGGTGCAGTGTAGAGTTTGTTAAGTTGCTATCAGTTTGATTAAATGCAAGTCTAGCTAAGCAAATATACGTAACTCCGACTAATTATCTACCGAATGAATATTTAGGGGCACACACTCATAGAAGCAATTTTCTATTTCGCGTTATTGGCTTAGATAAAACATTCTCCGATTTAATCATGCACGGTAACAATCGTCAAGTGCAACGCATCTGATTATAGTTCCTATTATTTGCAAATCATCAGTATAGCTTTCTTTGATTGACAGCTAGCGGCTGCCGTCATAAAGCTTAATTTACACACGGGATGGACAATAGAAAAAATATTCGCTGGTGGCTTTTTTGGTTTTGCTATTTTGCAACGCAACCAGCCCGTGAGGCAATTCTGCTCATTCCGCTGACCCCTGAGCACCTTCAATACAAGCTGTACATGTACAGCGGCCCTGACTCTCTAATCATCAGGCATGCATGTGATGGGGTTTCAAAATATTAATTTTTAAAGCGTATGCCATCGTTTACGAGAACGCTTACTTCAAATACGTATTGCTAGCTATAGCTATATTAGTAGGAAGGTAGAATTTAGCATTTGCATTTGCATTTTGCATATTTTAGTCTTTATATAGCAGTTATATTAGAATTAACATATATTTATGCGCACTCTAATTAAGGAAGTTACACGCATGCATGGAAAAACTGAATTGCAAATTCAGCCAACAATGAGTGCGCAAACTACTTTCCAGGATAAGTAGAGTAATTCAGTCATTGATAAAAAATTATCTCGTGGTTTAAAATAACAACAGAGCGAGTAATTAGTTCGTACATGTAACAGCTGTATATTAATTATGAAAAATTTCGACACCAAGACTCAAGCTGATTAAGAATATCATCGAAACTGAAAGAGTAGTGAAAAAAAGATTAATAATATGGTAGCTCGTAATATTGCAATAAATTAACAAAATAGTATACAGTATATGGAAACTAAATGTGTCTGATTTTGTGTTTTTTTCAGCTGCGTTACTGTTTTTAGGCGGTTTAAATGGTAATGCAAGTTTTTCAAATTTGAAAAAATAAATTGTACATCGAATATCATTACTTAGAGAATACTTCGACAAACCTGAAAGACAGTGGTAGTGTGATTAAACATACTATCATTCTTACATGTAGCTAATTAAATGTACGTAAGTCATTACGACATGCTCCATGCAGAATATATAAATAAAAATGAGCAACTTTTAGTAACAACACATTGCATATAACCATGAGTATAGCCAAAAAATCATAAAATACTCAGCACGATGCTTTTGATTTGTTTATACATGTACATGTACGAGTACATGTATCTTTAATGGCTTGATATTTTTTATTAATTGCAACTTTTATTATTTAAAAAATATTTTATATTTTGAAACTATCAGCATATTTACGTTTATTTATTTACTTAGCTACCTTAAAACGTTTTCCTTATTATAAGCTCATAAATTTTTGCGACAACGCGATCGACACAGCTGGAAACCGCGTTAAATCACTCAAACTAAAACAAATATCTCACAGTGTATGAAACAACTACAGTATATTAGTTGCCAGAAAAATATTAATACATTATTAGACAGTGCAAGTCATTATTAGAGCTATGTATGCATAGATGGAAATAAGAATCCTAAAAATGAAGCTCTCGATCATCGCCCAGTCTCTGCTGAGCACTGCTCAACGTCGCGTCCATCGTCGGCCGAGTCCGCCGTCAGCAGCGTCGCTGCGCCGCCGAAGCCTTTCACAGCGAGCCTGGCGTCGACAATGCAAGCGTCCACTCCGGTTTCTTCACCTACGAATCCGCCCTGCATCAGCAGCGTGTCCGCGTTCTGGCCGCCTGCGCGTTTTGAAAAATTATTTTTTTGAGGCTTCACTAACTACTAAACTACGGAACGAGTATGCATACATATAAATAAGTTTGAATGCTTAATGACTGAGAATAATTGAAAAAAACAATAATAATTGATAGCTTCGCATCGAATTAACACATGTATTTAAGCAATAAATGTTGTTATTAGACCACTGCAGGGCTTCATGTCGTATTAAACTATGGCAACTGCAGTACGAGCAAAAGGACTCAATTTTCTTATAAATTTTAGCTAGAGGCCAGTAAGGAACGCATATCGCTGGGGGTGCAGCAAGTATGGATCTCGAGAATGCATACATGTAGCACTGAATGGGGTTTCGACAAATTAAGACCAACTCGGTCGTGCAAAAACCCGCGCTAGAAAAATCCGATTTCTGGAGCTGCATTCTCGTTTGACTCTGCATGCAGGGTTGACAGAATTCTGCACGCTCAATCGTGCTGGGTTGCTTATGTCAACGGCTACTAGCTACTTTAAATGTACTAGCAATAGGACAGATATATGACGTTCCTTACGGCCTACAACTTACTTCTTAGAAAATCTAAGAAGGATGAAGGAATAACATGGATTGCTCATCTGAAACTTGAAATTTACCCCCGTAGGAAACTATTGACTGATGAAAGTTAAAAATTATCCCCCATAGGATTTGATTTGTTTTGAAGATGCATCTTTGGATTCCCAACAGTTCTGCAGCGAGTGAAATTCCACGGGTGATTATTTTTAACTTTCATCAGCCAAAATTGACCATAGACGCATTTATTTACCAATCAAGTTGAGCACAGGGGAGCCCTGAATGGCGACAGACATTGAGTGCACATTTTGAAGATCATGGATCAGTGGTACAGTAGGCTGTTCTATTTTTAGAAACAACTTTCTTGCTGTACTATACTATATGCTGGAGTCTCATTAGATTATTAAAACTATCTTAGACTATTTAACATCAGCACAATTCAGACTTCCATTGCTGAAATTCGTGTAACTGAAATCCACACACGCGACTGAGGTAGAGCATTCGTTCGAACACGCATAGTTAGTTAAGTCAGTAAGCTCTTTTCCAAATCGATTTTCACTTTCAGCAGAGAAGAGGAGCTTATAAATGAATTTAATAGCCGTCCCTATGACTCAGCTTAGTGATGAGTACTCAAGGCGTTTGCTGTCAGACCGCTTAAGTGATCAATATTAGAAAACATCAAGTAGAGAACGTGGTTGCGTAACCGACATCTAAACAACTGTCGGTTACGAAAAAACGACTCTGGGGCCCGTGCTATAGAATCAGTAGTTAGGAGTTGGGAGCTAGGACTCAAGAGTACTCTTGACAAGGAGTGATTGAATTTTGTGTGCTATAGATTTCAGGAGTTTAGCCACCTAGGAGCTAGGAGCTAGGACACTTTAAGGATTTAGGAGTTAAGAGTATTCTATAGCATGGACCCCAGAGGGAGCGTTCTAGGAGTGACGATATTTCTTCTAGCTTAGACGTGGAAAAAATTAGAAAACGATTGTTATCGCAATTCTTTTCCTTCACTTTAACTGATTGGGAGGCTTGTCAATCATACACTCATACACATGCACATCTATCTTGGCAGAAAGGCAAAATTAAAATTGTAGAACACAGTGTCGGTTAAAAATAGTAGCGTTATACATGCATGGAGATTTATTAATTAACTGTTGAGGTTCAAAACCCAATAGCTAACTGGGATATGTGGTTATGCATATTAAAAATGAAATTAAATGCATGGATATGCATGTATACCGATCAGGTGATGTAATATATCAAAATCAACAGGTGGAATGAGACTTCTGATAACTTCTGACAATATTCGAGATCTCTAAAGCCATTTTTTAAAGTCATGGGTTGGGTGAATCCATGGGTAAATATACTTGATGATTGCAATAATATAGCCAGTAAAAACTCAAGTGAAAAAACACAGGCAAAGATATTTAAACAGGAACGGTTCTGCATGCCAGTTGTGAGACGTCTCTAAATTTAACGCGCTTCGACCCGCAATATACAGTTGCGAGTGTAAATCTATAACTTGCATCCTTTGCACCTACCGATGAGTAGTTGAGAGAATTGCTCCTCATCTGAGGCAGCCTCCTGCTCAACAATTGTATCCTTTGGCAGCCCGTCAACATACAGAATGTAGGAGCTTGGCATTCTTTAGATTGGGCGAGTTGGCGTTGGTTACAGTGAGTTAGTCTTAAATTGTAGCATTCTGTGAAGAGTTTCCCCACTTGCAATATGGGTTCCTATTTTCGTTTTTTTCTATAGCCGTCCTGCATCTACATTGGACGGTAGGCTGGCTGTTCGAGAATTCCCGAGGCTTAATAAACTAGTTAACTTTTTCAAAATTGTTTTTGAAGATTAGGAGCGTTCTTCCTAATGCGAAAGAGTACCATTTTCTGTCAAGAGGTGGAGAGCACACTGGTCATGAGGAGGAGAGCACACTGTTTGGTCATGAGGAGGAGATCACACTGTTTGGTCATGAGGAGGAGATCACACTGTTTGGTCATGAGGAGGAGATCACACTGTTTGGTCATGAGGAGGAGATCACACTGTTTGGTCATGAGGAGGAGATCACGCTGTTTGGTCATGAGAAGGAGATCACACTGTTTGGTCATGAGGAGGAGATCACACTGTTTGGTCATGAGGAGGAGATCACACTGTTTGGTCATGAGGAGGAGATCACACTGTTTGGTCATGAGGAGGAGATCACACTGTTTGGTCATGAGGAGGAGATCACACTGTTTGGTCATGAGAAGGAGATCACACTGTTTGGTCATGAGGAGGAGATCACACTGTTTGGTCATGAGGAGGAGATCACACTGTTTGGTCATGAGGAGGAGATCACACTGTTTGGTCATGAGGAGGAGATCACACTGTTTGGTCATGAGGAGGAGATCACACTGTTTGGTCATGAGGAGGAGAGTACACTGTTTGGTCATGAGGAGGAGATCACACTGTTTGGTCATGAGGAGGAGATCACACTGTTTGGTCATGAGAAGGAGATCACACTGTTTGGTCATGAGGAGGAGATCACACTGTTTGGTCATGAGGAGGAGATCACACTGTTTGGTCATGAGGAGGAGATCACACTGTTTGGTCATGAGGAGGAGATCACACTGTTTGGTCATGAGGAGGAGATCACACTGTTTGGTCATGAGAAGGAGATCACACTGTTTTGGTCATGAGGAGGAGATCACACTGTTTGGTCATGAGGAGGAGATCACACTGTTTGGTCATGAGGAGGAGATCACACTGTTTGGTCATGAGGAGGAGATCACACTGTTTGGTCATGAGGAGGAGATCACACTGTTTGGTCATGAGGAGGAGAGTACACTGTTTGGTCATGAGGAGGAGAGCACACTGTTTGGTCATGAGGAGGAGAGCACACTGTTTGGTCATGAGGAGGAGAGCACGCTGTTTGGTCAATAGGTGGACGCGTGTGCCATTGTGACTGATGTGTTAAGGGATCTGACCTAGAGTTTAATTTTGTCTATAACTCCAACTAATCTTGATACAACTAGCTGTCTCTGTACACAGAAAGCTGCAATTGGCAATCTGAAATTTACTTGCTAATGGAAACCGAGTGCCATCCGGTATCGAACTGGTAGAGCTGACGCCTCGACTGGACCACCTGACCGTCGCTGAACTCTACCGACAGGTGTCCGGAAAAGCGATCAACGGTCAGGTGCAAATACCGGTCTCCATAGGAGCCCAGACCGGGCCCTCCGAGCAGCAGAAGAGTGGCCAATCTCGACGCGATACCATCAAAATTGGACGCCAGTTTTGCGTAGAAATGAACTCGGAATGACAATGAGAAATTTGATGTGCTCAAACTGGAACAAATCATATATATTAAATGGCTAAGGTGCATTTAGAGTCGAACATAAAATAGACTGTCAATTAGCTACAAAAGGCAGTTCACACGAATCAGCTTCCGTAATAAGAGGTCCCAAACCGTCTAATGATTAAGTTCTTCATAAGTCGCAGGTGCGAGTTTTACAATGACGCGGTGAGAGAAACATGAAGCTTAAAAAAGAGGCTCTTCTACACTCAAAGGAGCAGCGCATATGGTTTTGCACAATGGCTGACAGAAAGACGGCTGTTGTTAATAGTTAGAAAAAATGTAGCTAGCTATTATAGAATGGACGGCTTAAAACTTCCTTAAATAAAGTAAGATTCTTGACTCTGCATTTGACTCAGCTCTGCTGCTGACAATGCAAACATGAGCACGTCGTATGGCGTTTTGTCTATTTTTTTAAATAGGCACACCAACTATTTTGTACTAAGCGTGTGTAGGTTGTGTGTAGATTGCTTCGCGCAGAAGTGGATCAAGACTTTGTGTTTAGTTCAGCATCATCCAGTGTCTCTCCATGCTGCTTTGTCATCCAGTTTCAAGCCCTGTTGTTGTTGAGTTAGCATCATAGCCAGCAAGGTGGCAAGCAGTCATGCCTATTCGGTTGTCCCTGAACACACACAGGAGCATATTACCCTTCCCAGGAGCATATTACCCTTCCCAGGAGCATATTACCCTTCCCAGGAGCATATTACCCTTCCCAGGAGCATATTACCTTTCCCAGGAGCATATTACCCTTCCCAGGAGCACACACATACGCTCACACGCACTGCAACATTTATTTGTTGATCTGGGGCTCTGTCTAGAAGGGTTTAATTTGTTGCTGCTCATAATTTTTCTGAATGTTTCTCGTGCTGCCAGTACAATTTTTTTCACTGCTTTTTCCGTTCGTCATTTGCAGTTGTTTCTCTTGCATCCTTCATAGTGCATCATTTTGTATTTTACAAAATCCTGAATCCCGATCTAGAATGGAACTCACCTGTTCATTAGCGCTGGACTCTTGTACAACAGGTAGCCTCGACCTCGAAATCTCGGCGCACTGATGTGGCGCTTGTCTCGGTCTGGGCGGAATGATGTGAGATCGAGTTCTTTTTCGACAAGTGCTCGAGTTCAATTATTTGTTTCAAACATTCGAAAGGTGCTCTCAGTTTTACTTAATCAGGCCTCACGAGAACGCGAGATTGCGTGTCATTATGTGGCGGTTCGATCTCTTTTAAGAACCCGGAAGCTAAAAGGACCGAGAAATCTCCTTGATTCGTTTCACTTTCCATTGCTTAGGGGAAGAAAAAGAAAATAGGGCGTCTGTAGGTCTGCAGTCGGTGGCCACTGCCCTGGTTTGTCGACTCAAGAAAGCAATTTGTAAACTAACCACTGGTAGAAACAACCTTCGAAAAGTAACTGGGGGTCACCAATGTGGAAAAAGTGACTGAGCGCCCATTCGAATGCCGTTTTATTCAAACAGGTCTGTCTTCGACTACTGCTCACATGATTTTTGATGGGATGCAACCCTTCCTAGGGTTTCCCAGAGATGACCCCAGTACTTCCTCAGATATTACTTTCCTGACATTCTCCTCTTGAGATTGCCATTAGCGATTCTGCGATTTCTCCTTGCAATTCTTGGCGAGATTTACTCCGAGATTCCCCAGATACTAATCTCGCGATTCGTCGAGATTGACATCCTCCCCTGAATTGTACTTAAATTTCTCTGAGATGCTTCCTGAGATTTCCCACGAGATTTTCCCCAGATCCCTCAAGAAGAATTCTGAGATTTCCCATGAGATTTCCCATGAGATTTCCCATAAGATTTGCCTGAGATTTGCCTGAGATTTGTCTGAGATTTCCCTGAGATTTCCCTGAGATTTTCCTGAGATTTCCCATAAAAGTTCCCTGAGATTTCCCATGAGATTTCTCTGAGATTTCCTGAGATACTTCGTGGGATTTCCTACGAGATTTCCCCGAGATTCCGACCCGAGATGCCTTCCGAGATTTCCTATCAGCTTTCCCCCGAGATGCTTTTTAAAATTCCCAATGAGATCTCCCCAGGATTCTTCTTGAGATTCCCCTTGAAATTCCCGATTATTCCCGAGATGCTCCCTGAGATATCACTGAGATTCCACATAAGATTCCCACGAGCCCAGCTCAGCGCAGGCCAGCTATCCCAACATATCCCACACCCGACACCTTCCCGAACTCACGTATCTGACATCGGTCGCCGCTGAAGCCCAATCGGCACATGCAGGTGTACCCGATGCCGTCTCCGCCTTCGTCCGGCACGCACTCGCCCCCCGGTCCGCAGGCGTCTCTCTCGTCCGAGCAGGTGTGATTCCTGCACTGGCGCAGGTTCATGGCCAGTTTGACGTCCTGGGGAAATTCCACCTGGCCCAGCTGGCCGAGAGAAATCTGGACACGGGTTGGGGCGCGTTTCCCAATGTCCACTCGGATTTAATCCCTGCTCTTTCAGTTTTAGCTCTACTCAAATTTGAGTAGGAACATCCATAGATTTATCAATGGCATCAACGGCTGTGGTCTTTCTGTGAGGAATTCCCTACGGAAACTGTAGTCTTACTGTGAGGAATTCCCTACGGAAACTGTAGTCTTACTGTGAGGAATTCCCTACGGAAACTGTAGTCTTACTGTGGGGAATTCCCCACGGAAACTGTAGTCTTACTGTGGGGAATTCCCTACGGAAGCTGTAGTCTTACTATGGGGAATTCCCTACGGAAACTGTAGTCTTACTGTGGGGAATTCCCTACGGAAATTGTAGACTGTAGTCTTCCTTAGGGTACAAACTAATAAATAGTAGAAATTCCCCAGCGAAACTCTGATAATTTCTTAAGGACGATAGTTTGGTAGCAAACGTTCAACTTTAGAAGGAGAAAACTAAATGCAAACGGAAGGCGCACGCGCTCCCGTCACAATGCATCAGAGCTACCAGCTCAAACCGTTATAAAAAGCAAATTAATAAACTGGAATAGCTGCTGCTATACAAATAACTCCAAATCTAATTTTGCCCAGCAAAGACATTCAATTAGAAGGAATGTGTCAGAGCCTGGCATGAGAGGAAGTTGGCGTCCATCTTCCTACATCCATTCTCCAGCTTCGAATTTGAGCCCCCGGTCCCTTCTAGCCGCTTCGTACCGCCGAGCTGGTCTATAATGCGATTTCTGGAGACCAATCGCTTTCAATTTATTTTCCTTCTGTTTGACAGTCTGCGCGAGTTGTGTGCTCAGATTCTGCTCAAATCCTACCGATTCCGGCTCGGGAGCCGGCAACTCCCGCGGCCGGGGGTCCGAAAATCCCCCAACCCTCCAGCTCGGAGGTACTTCTCTCCGCGAACCCCGCGGTTACTACCCTAAGTGGGGCTAATTCGACTCCCACTGTGTGGAGATTCTGGTTGACGACAACCACGTACCGCGACAGTGGGCTAACGCGGTGGTCCGCAAGAGGCAGCCAGCAGGACCGCACGCTTACCCCCCAGGACCCGCGCTCTAAGCAGGGGACAGCCGGCTCCTATGCCTGGCTGCTGAGCCCTCTCCATAAAATCTGCGTCTGCCCCTCGCTGAGTCCCCAGATGGAAAGTGCTGTAGCCCTCGTTGACGACTTCCTCTTAACGACTTCATCTCATGTTGAGGTCTCAGTCAGATGTCGCCAACGGCAATCTCATCCTCGCTCTTCAAAAGTGAGGTCCATTCTGAGCACTGCCTCTAGCCAACCTGCCCAGCATCTGGAGTACCTCCACGGCACAGCTCTCCGGAGCTGGTCGTTGAGAAGGCCCGTCCTCCGCCTCCATGTAAGAGGTATAGGGCCTTCTATTCCGGGCACAGGACGATCGAGGAGATCCGTGGTCGTCTTGTCGCCAAGCACCCCGAGTTGCCTGCGGACGGCCTCCGGGCCTACAAGGAGGTGCCGGCCAAGGACGGCAACGGGAAGACCCTCTACATGGGCCTCTCCGCTGATTGGGAGCGCCACATGCAAGGCAAAGACCACGCCGCCTACGTTGGGGCATGGAAGTTAGTCTTCCACCTCATCCCTAGGAAGAAGCGCAACGCCGGCGGTGAGCAGCGCCGAGACGATCCCGAGAGCCCGGATAGCTCTGAGGGCGAGACTTAAGCTGTTCTCGACCCGCCATGCCCAGATCTTCGATGATGAGGCGTGACCGTCTGAGGACCAACCCGGCGGGTGGGTCCAATGATGATTTAACCACACTCACGCAAAACAGTGATCCTAACCTGCACATCGTGCAGATTAATCTGCACCACGCGGTCGCAGCCTCCAGCAGCCTCACCGACACCCTCGATGGCACCGGTGTTGACATCTACCTCATCCAGGAGCCTTACACCGTGAGAGGTAAGCCCACCCTGCTGCCGAAAGGCTATCAGATCCTCTTCCTCTCTGGAGGGGAAACCCCTAGGGCCATTGCTCTGGTCAAGTACGAGCTCGCAGCCATGCTCATGCCGATGTTTTGCAATAAAGACATCTGTACCTTCACCGTGAACGGGATGATTTTCTCATCCGTGTACATGGACATTCAGGATGAACTTCCGTCACCCCTCCTGCAGGATCTCGCAAACTTTTGTATCATCGAGAACCGGAACCTCATTATTGGTTGCGACGCTAATGCTCACAACACTGCGTGGGCTAGCAGTAACACTAACCTCAGAGGTAGTATGCTTATTGATTTCATTAACACCTCGAATTTGCATATTTGCAACTTGGGGCGTAAACCCACCTTTGCGAATGCTAGCAGGAAAGAGGTCATTGATCTCACCCTTGCGTCCAGTAGCATCCTTAATCGGATTCAAAATTGGAGGGTCAGAGACGACATCCCCTCGCTCTCGGACCATTTCTACATCCATTTCAGCGTCACAGCTGGCGGCGCTCGCGTCACCAAGGCGAACCGTCCCAATTTAAAAAGGGCGGACTGGACTGGCTTCAGAAGGGACCTTGAGTCTCTGATCAGCAGAGAACCGGCCGATGACCTGGAAGGCTGCGATGATATTCCGAGCATTGAAGCACGCTGCAACAAACTTGTCGAGCTGCTTAATGCGGCCACGATCAAGAACGCTCCTCCGATTGTCAGTAGAAAGAAGTACTCACCTTGGTGGAACAAGGAGCTCACCCGCTTAAAAAAGGCCTCCCGTCGGCTGCATCGGATTGCCAACCGGAACAACACCCAGAAGACTGGGAGAACTACCACTCTGCTTTGAGAATCTACAAGAGTTGCATCCGGAAGGCCAAAAAGGACACCTGGAAGGCCTTCTGCGCCGGTTTAGAGGGCCAGCATCCTACTGCCCGGCTGGTCAAGTCCCTCAGGCATGACAACCTCGCCCAGTGTAACTCCCTCCTCCATTTGGATGGCAACTATTCCAGAACCGCCGAGGAATCCCTCAATCTGCTTTTCTCAGCTTGTTTCCCCACATGCGAGCATCCTGAGCAAATCGTTGCTGATCACAACCCAAGAGATCGACAGCTTTTCGAGCAGTGCGCCACCAAGAGCTTAATTCAGCTGGCCGTCAACACTTTTAAGCCTTTCAAAGCCCCCGGCATTGACAATATCGCCCCCTGTGTTCTCCAGGAAGCGGTTAAGCTGCAGAGCTTCTCTGCCTTTTTCTCTAAGCTCATCATTGACTGTTTCACCACTGGGTACATTCCCACTATCTGGAGGACCGCTCGGGTGGTCTTCATCCCCAAGCCTGCCAAAGGCGACTATACTAATGTGAAATCTTTCCGCCCCATCAGCCTTACATCCTTCTGCATTAAGCTGATGGAGAGACTCATCTTGTGGAGGCTGCGCGACTGCGAGTTAAGGACGGCACCCATAAGTAAGCACCAATTCGCCTTCCAGCCAGGTAAAACCACCGAGCACGCTTTGCATGTTATTACCTCAGCCATTGAGAAAGCTATCCTGAGTAAGCAGATTGCCTGTGGGCTTTTCTGCGATATCGACGGGGCCTTCAATAACGTTTTGTTTGGCTCCTTCAGTGACTCCCTTTTGCAGAAAAAGGTCCGACCCAGCATTGTGCGTTGGATCGACTTTATGATCCGGAACAGGAAGGTGACTTCCTCCCTCATGGATGCCACCTGCACTCACACGGTTACTAAGGGCGGAGCCCAAGGTGGAGTGCTCACCCCGCTGCTCTGGAATCTCGTGATGGACGAGCTCCTGACGGCTGACGTCCCCAGCAGCATAGTCAAGGCTGGCTACGCTGATGATGTCGCTGCTATTGTCAGTGGCCCTGACACCAGTACCCTCCGAAGCTTAATGCAGCAGTTCGCCGATAAGGCGCAAGCCTGGGCTACCCGGCACGGCCTAACCATTAGCACCGCTAAGACGGTGTCCATTATCTTCACCAGGAAGCGGAAGTGGAGCATGCGGAACCTCACCATCTACGGTAAGGACATACCCTTAGTCAAGGAAACTAAGTATCTAGGTGTGACGCTCACCCACGATCTGCGTTGGACCAAGCACGCTGACAATGTCATCGGGCGCGCCAGGCGCTGCTTTGCGCAGGTGAGGAGAGCCATCGGGCCTACTTGGGGTCTTTCTCCCAAGACGGTCAGATGGATTTACACCGGCATCGTTCGGCCCAGTATCACCTACGCGTGTGTTATCTGGTCCAGTGCGTTGGAGTTGAAGACTGTACGGGATCGGTTGTACCAGCTGCAGGGTAACATCTGCCGAGCCATCACCGGTGCGTATCCATCCACCCCTTACGAGGGGCTCAACACCATCCTCAGCATGCCTCCGCTGCATTTGTTCATTAGAGCTGAGGCGATGAAGGGCGCCGCGCGTCTCATCTGTGATAAATTTATTGCTAACACGCCCTCGGGCTTCATGCCTGAGAAGACTCTTTTCCCACATCTGGACTATATCCGTCGCGATCTTCAACGCATCCACCTCAATTTAGACGAGGTGGACTGCAGATCCCCCACTCTCATCCTCAGGAGGGGCTTCAAGTGTACTCTTCCACCGAGAGGGAGTCACCCGCTAGACGTGGGCATCAACCGGAGAAGCCAGGGTATTCACTGCTTCACTGACGGATCCCTGCGTGACGGTCTCGCTGGTGCAGGCATTGCCATTTTCCACAAGGGTGAAGCGATCTTACAAGAGAGTCTTCATCTTGGTGAGAATGTCTCGGTTTTTCAATCCGAAGTTGTAGCTATCAACCAGTGCGCTGAGCATTTGCACAAAGCTGGCATCAGCAGCTTTGACATTTATTTTTACTCTGACAGCCAGGCCGCTATTAAGGCCTTGTCTTCTATCAAGCTCTCAACCAAGTCAGTCTCAGACTGCCTCAAAAGCTTGCAGACCCTAGCGATTCTCAACAGGATCAATGTTATCTGGACACCAGGCCATAGCAACATCCTCGGCAACGAGCTTGTGGATCAGCTTGCCAAGCGGGGTTGCACCCCTGATGGAGCGCAACGCTCAGTCAAGTTACCTTCTCCGAAGTCATCAATCAACCGCGCCATTCAAGATTGGCTGAACCGCCAGCATCAGACTCACTGGGACAGCTGCTCCGAATACCGGCAAGCACGAAAGCTATGCCTGCCATTAACCGGAAAGTATCCGAATATCTAATCTCCTTAAGTAAAACTGACCTGAGGGAGATGTGCATGGTCATTACTGGCCATGGCTTCTTCCAGAGACATATTTCACTGCAAAGTGGCTGCTCCCCTATCTGCCCATTCTGTGATTTAGAGGAGGAAACCTCGACGCACCACGTCACTTTCTGCCCGCACTTCAACGAGGCGCGGAGGCGTCACCTCGGTCACCCGCTAAGGCTTGACGAGCTCACCACTCCGGACCGTATCCGTGATCTACGTGCATTCGTTCGGGATTCTGGGCGGATGAAAATCGCAGACGCCACTCTCGCGAGCTCTTCTGCCGGCGAGGGTGGGCGCAGCCCAAGGCTAACGCCTTTCTGTTTCTGTTTAGCTTGGGGTTGCGATAGGGGCCTCGCGGCCTGTTCGCGGCGCTCTGCCCCCGTCGGTAGG
>NIVC01003664.1:0-5000 GCA_002269645.1 Macrostomum lignano
TCCGGCCGCTCAAGGTTGATGTCTCTTCTCTTCTCTCCCTCTCTCTCTTTTCCCTCCTCTCTCACCTTCTCTCCCCCTCTCCTCTCTCCTCTCTCCTCTCTCCTCTCTCTACTCTCTTCTCTCTAACCTCTCCCCTCCTCCCCTCCCCTCTCTCCACTCTCATGTCTCTACCCTCTCCTCTCTCCACTCTCCTCTTCTATTATCTTCTATCCTTTCTCTAATCTCTCTTCTCTCTTCTCTCATCTCTCATCTTCCATCCCATCTTCTTTCCACTCTCATTGAGGCAAAACAGTTTGCTGACCCCTGGTGTAGTATTTCCAAATTTTGACTGAATTTACCTTTTGAACTAAAGTTGAACAAACATATTTGTTAGTGCAGATGTAATCAAAGTAAGGTTTTTAGACACAGTTGGCGACCTCACCGCAGGATTCGATAGCGCAAGTCTCAAAGTGAATTTCACTGTCTTCCTCGTTAACATAGAAACATCCGGGAACCAACGACGAGATTAGTGTGCTTCGCTGGGTTGATGGGGAGTTTTTGAATTTGTAGCTCGTACAGGAATCCAAGCTGGATAATAATTATCACAGGTATTTCATTGAAAAAAATTAGCTGGGCAGCTTACCTGGAGCCAACCCGGTTCGTGCCAGTCTCATCGTAGTAAGTGGCATCGTACAGGACGTGGGCCGCTCTGCAGTAGTTCGTGCGATTGCTTATCGCGTAGTCAGTCGTCAAGATGATCATCTGATCGATTGAGTAGTCTGGGCAAAATATGACAATTTTAGTTGTATTGATGATTGATAAATTTTTATATTGGTTTTTTGACAACGGCACTGAAAAACTCACATCGGAATGGAAAATTCCAAGAAATCAAATCTGAGTTTGCCAGGCTAAGCGTCCGCTTGGCTATGGCAGTCTTCACGTCGTCCCACACCATGCACTCCCGACCGGAGTTGGTATAATTCAGGTTGCCTGTGTACTTTGCTGACTGCTTCTCCGCGACGTCGCCGGAGCTGCGCACCACGCAGTCGTAGGTTCCCGAGGCGGCTGCGGATGAAGCAATGAGAAAGTTAAATTTGCAGATAGGCGAAAGCATATGAGCGAAACTTGTTTTTAGTCTGAAGGACCTTAGCAACTGGGATGATTTTTTTTATTAGAGGCCGGGGGTTGTGTGCACCCTGGCGCACTTTAAGCGACATCAACACACAACCGGCGAGAGGCATTACTGCCCATTCCGCCGACTCCCCTGAGCAGGCACACAAGCGCGCGGATACGTACGCAGGCCCACACTCACACAGGAGTGTACAGCGGCCCTAACTTTATTTATCGTTAGGCATGTACACTTCACTGTGCCTTGGGGGGTTGGCCCTCGAGGCCGTTAATGCACGAGCAGAGCCAAGCTGAGATTCCAATTTAGTCCCAGATTATTGTGACTGCACTTGGAATCGAGCCTGGGCCGCTGGCACACGAGAGCAGCTGCGCCAGACCACTGGACTACGGCCCCTCATTAGAGCAAGCTCAGATAACGCAATGCCGCATACAGCAGAACGGGATGTTGCAGTAGGACAGCGCCAGTCCATTGTGCGTATCATTGTAGTAGAAACAGTACGGCCCAATCAGATAGTCGGCCAGGAAGCCTCCGTAGGACGCGAATACAGGCAAGTCGGCTGAAAAAAGAAAGTCAATTATGATTAAAGTAGAGCAGGGCCAGGGAAACTTTGTTTCTTAGATAATATAAGCAAAAATTATACGACAGTAGTAGATACGTAATACAGCTTCATTGATTTGGGAACTTTATTTATGGAATAGAATTTAGGAAGAATGGAATTAGCAGGCACTGTAGAGTTGGTAGAGGTCCCTCCTGTGCCTTCCTTCCTGTGCCTTCCCTCCTGTGCCTTCCCTCCTGTGCCTTCCCTCCTGTGCCTTCCCTCCTGTGCCTTCCCTCCTGTGCCTTCCCTCCTGTGCCTTCCCTCCTGTGCCTTCCCTCCTGTGCCTTCCCTCCTGTGCCTTCCCTCCTGTGCCTTCCCTCCTGTGCCTTCTCTCATGTGCCTTACCTCCTGTGCCTTCCCTCCTGTGCCTTCCCTCATGTGCCTTCTCTCAGTGCCTTACCTCCTGTGCCTTCCCTCCTGTGCCTTCCGTTCTTGCCCTTAACTTAGGCACCGTGCCGAAATGAAGGGCTCGAGAAAGAGTCTACAGAGGCGAGAGATTATGCAACCGCGCCGCTTTTAATATGCAAGACAAGGCTCCCTCACCCGTGGGCCGGATCTGCTTCACGCTCATGTACAAGCCGTCTCCTCCGCAGGTTTCATCCGCATCCGCGGCCTGTCCGGGACACGAGTACTTGCAGTTACTCGAGTCTGCCGTGTTACCAGGCACAATTCTGTTACTGCAGAAGCAATCATAGTACTGCAACCCGTAGTACTTGAAGTTGTTTTTGAAGCAGCATTCGGTGCACTTTTCGACGTTCATAGTGGGAATCTGGCCGCCGAAGCAGCTCACAAAAAGTCTGTCCGATGCGCTGTCCTGATAGCAGATTGGATCCTTGTCTAGGTTGATCAGGTAGGCTGAAATTCATTCGATCAGATATAAGCGTGTTATAGCAGTGAATAGAAGTAAACCAACTCCAGTAAGAAACGCTATTATGGATACGAAACAAGCGCATTTCATTTTTGCGCTGGTCTTCAACAGTGTACGAAACACCGGATGGCCAAGAGTTCACAACAACTGCATTGAAATGTAAACCTACGCCTTCGGCGACATCATCCCACAACCAGCACTTTGGCAGTCTCTCATACGAGCTACACACGCTCACACAGGGTGTACAGCGGGCTTCTGACTTTTCAACCGTCAGGCAGGTACGCTCTCTGTGCCTTGGGGGTTGGCCCTGACGGCTGTGAATCGCATGAAAACCCGCCGGCCAATTTTCGTGCACAAGTACCAAATAAATTTGTTTGCGCACGGGAATCGAACCAGGGGTCGTGGCGCGAGAGTTAGACACAATTTTCGCTGAGTAACTCCGCTCTATTGCGCTGCTTTTAATAGCATATTTTACCAATTCTGGCTCTGGTTAGTACAAGAAAATAACATTTCATAACCTGAAACTTTCGTATCTGGGAAATGAATTTCATAAAGAAAAAACCGTCAATACTTTGAGTGAGCGAGCGTTCCTGGCATGAGCAGACAGCCCCAGAAACTCACTGGTGAAATTGTCGAATTCCTCCAGCGGCAGGCCAGGTGGAGTCCGGCACCTGGCGTCATTATTTGAGAAATTATAGGACAGAATCTTGTCCGACATGTTCTTGAGGCCGGCCTCTGCAAGCAGACGGGCGGCCTCGTTCCATGGCATGCAGGGCAGCTCCGTGACGTAGTTCGGCTGCGTCAGATTGCTTGGTGGCAGTGTCAGCCTCAGGCTGTTGCCGAACACGGGCACCGAGCTCTTGTCTGTCGGTGTATTCGGTTCCGTCCAGGGTAAAGCGACACTCGCTGGTGTTTCCCGCTGAAAGAAAAACGTGGGAAATTATGGTGTAGTAGTAGCTTTTCTCCTGCACTTCTTTCCTTCTTTGTAGTGTACCGGCATTCTTGCATTGTAATGAATAGAATGAAGTGCATGGGATGATTCCTGAATTAATTAGGAGAAAGCACTTTTAAAATTCGAAGCATTCTAATTGCTTCAAATGAATGCACCGTCATGCATCTAGCTTAAATATTGATTTTACAGCAACAGCAACAAGAGACGCAACCCAGAGAAGCAAAGTCAAGCGGCCAGGGTGCGTCAGACGGCGTCGCAAAGCAGGCAGTCTCCGCGTATCGACGGGTTCGGGCCTGGCCCCGCCTAAATGGGCCCTGGAAGGGGAGCAATAGAATGTAGAGGCTGGGGGCAGCAGCAGGATCACGTGACCCGCCAGTCATCGCCCGCGCAGGATGTTGGGACGGGCGTCGAGAAATACCTTGAGTTACGGCACTTACAGACCCATCCGCACCCTCTGCAAACTAAAGAACTCGTTTTCACTATCAAGATTCAACTAGTGCCTTGTTAGTTGGCTACGTATTTTGCTAGGAGGGCTTTGAACACTGCCTCCCATTCCACTGACCTAGAGCATGCCCACGCACACGGATACGTAAACGATTTTCACATCACCAGGCAATGAACAAAAAGTCGCAGGTCAAGACTCAATTTCTGTGCATTTTGTGTCTCAAATAATTGCGAACCCTTACTGAGTGTGCTACTGGTCTTAAACAATGCATCTTATTAACACTTTAGTCTTAACCAGGGGATTCGTTACCGGGGGGGGGGACATTACAATATCTTGTCCCCCCGTCCCACCTTGTGAACCGTTATCTGAAATCAGTAAGTTTGCGTTCAAAGCGCCAAAATTAGTGCTAAAAACGCCATGTAATTCCCCCCACCTGTGCCTCGAGTATTTATAACTCAAACATTAACTTGTCCCTCAGAATGAGTTTCCTCACCGATGCCTTTGTTGTTGAGCTTGGGCATCAGAGCAGCTTCCACAGAATACACCATTCTAGCGAATGCGTACATTGGCGTGCTCAGGTAGACGTCGGATTCCTTGAAGTAGCTCAGCCTGGCCTGGCAGGTGGTGTTGCAGTCTTTCTTCAGTCCGCGCAACTTCGGCATGTCATCCTTGAGCTTGAATGGTTCGTAGGCCTTACTCATCGCGATCGGATTCTTCGGGCAGATGTACACATCCGGGAACTCGTACGGCAGCGAGGTGGCCAGGCTTGTGAGCAAACGGCGTGCTGGTGAATCTGTGAGTAGATTGGAATTCAGCCGAATGAAATCGGACGCACGGGCTACTTGATATTTGTTTAACTGAACAAACGGTTAAAGCAATCTTGATATTATCTACATCGTCAACGGATTTGTTTAACTGATCAAACGGATAAGTGGATGACTCATCGTCAATGCTTCTTAGTTGATATTTGTTTAATGAAGTTGTTTATGTTGAATAATGTACTAATGACGTTTGTATATCGTATAAATT
>NIVC01003664.1:10000-84262 GCA_002269645.1 Macrostomum lignano
GCACTGGCCGAGGGCGCGGTCCGGTCGGGCCGCAGCAGGTAGGCGTGATGCGGGTGACCGCTCCTCGGCAGAGTCAACGGCCCAACAAACGTGCCGATGCTGTTGGGCACCTTCACGTCTTCGATTGAGCCGCCGCGCCCGGAGTCGTCCACGCTGGCTTCCTCGGACAGTCGGCGCTCATGGTGCTGCGCACCGTCTGTCTGGCCGGTGAGAATCAGGCCGGGCTAAAATTAGAGCAGAGTGATGTGGCTGGTTTTTTGCTAACAAACACAAGCTAAAAATAGAACAATTACGAGCTATAATGTAAACAAAGGGCGGAGTGATCGGGTGACTGTCCTGATTTCTGATTGGCTGATAGAAATCAGCTAAAATAGGAATGACTTTTAGAGATCACTTGGAGTGAGGTGGGTGTTTTTCTAGCTACACAAAATGCCGCTAGCCTAAAATAGTCTGGAGGGAGAGGTGGGCGCTTTTCAGCGATTGCCAATTAATTGGCTGAGAGAAATAAGAATGAACTAAAAATAGACTGAATGATAGTGTGGCGGATAGAAAGTGTCCGGAGTGGGGTGGGTGGTCGTTCTCTGTTGCGGATTGGCTGAGAAAACGAAGCTAAAAATTCAATGACTTTTATGGCAGAAATACATATGAAGAGCTCGGGTAACTGACGCATCCAGGGGTCAAGGGGTCAGCTTATCCCTCGGAAAAAAATCCGCGATCCACCACTGGTAAAAGTGGGTAAAGTTGCTTGTGCGCTGCAAGTTAAAATCTAAACTGGGTGACTGTTGCATTTTCTTATTTCAATTCTTTATCATCCATCGGACTGAGGCTAAAACATGCCAAGAATCTTCGCTCAACGCATTTCGTTATTGGAAAGAGAAAAGAGAAAGAAAGCAAGCGAATTTCTCCGATCAAAGCAGACCGATACAGGCTTGTTGTTAGTTACGCAGCGACAAAAAAACAGAAAGCAGATTTCAGGGAAAGATATACCGTACGAGAAGACAAAAAAGGAACGGAAACAGAAAAAAGTCGCTGGTGATAATAATAGTAATGACCTAAAGAAGCTTGCACTGAAACGAAGTGGCCATTAGCAGTTTTGACATTGTGTTTCCGCGCGTTGCGACGCGTGTTCCGTTCGGTTAAAAGCGAAAAGCAGCAGAAAAGCCGCAAGGCACAAAAAAACTGAAAACTTTCTTTATCACCGGCTACAGATCTGGGTGGGATGAAAAGAGGCGGGAAGCTTATTGGGATAATGGCAATGGGAAGAGGATTGGCAAAGAGTTATGCAACAGTTTGTCTGGCGCTAATAAGCTGCCAAGCACACTCGCCAGCAGTCCAGTGGAAGCATGATAGCCATGGGATCCGGAGAGATGAGGGACTGAGAAACTGTGCCAGTCTAGGCTTTCCTAGTATAGTTGGCAAGGGAAATACTAATGTCATTTGGGAATTTTCGATGCAGGCGCGCTTTGGTTCGAGTCTGACTGGCTTGCAGCAGAAATTCCCATTGAGTTATCCGACAGATAATATGAATAGAAGGCACCAGAGCCGCTCGATTCCTGCTAATTACAATAATATCCTGTTGGTGACTTGGTTGGCTCGCCCCAGAACTGCGACCTGACAAGTTTAATAATAACTGCTGCACAGGATTAGCCAAGTGGCTCAGCTTTTCATTTCCCGTGCGGGGCAACTGGAGGCCACAGCTGGCCAAGGTGTGCGCTGATCAGCTTTGATTAAAAGTGTGAATTGCTCACTTGTTTCTGCGATTGTCGGTGGGGGGGGGGCACAGCCAAAATCTGGTTTCCATTGTCTGCTGGGGATCGTCTTTGACCTCGGCTGGGATTGCCTTGTTTCAGTGTCCTCGACAGCAAACTTGACACTGAAGACAGACAGACAGACACAGACAGACAGACAGACAGAAACTCTGACAGACAGACAGACAGACAGACAGACAGGCAGGCAGGCAGGCAGGCAGGCAGGCAGGCAGGCAGGCAGGCAGGCAGGCAGGCAGGCAGGCAGGCAGGCAGGCAGGCAGGCAGGCAGGCAGGCAGGCAGGCAGGCAGGCAGGCAGGCAGGCAGGCAGGCAGGCAGGCAGGCAGGCAGGCAGGCAGGCAGGCAGGCAGGCAGGCAGGCAGGCAGGCAGGCAGGCAGGCAGGCAGGCAGGCAGGCAGATGGCAATCTCAAAAGTTCCTAAAACAGTTTCGAATCTCCACCAAGTTTCAAGCTTCAACTACAAATTTTCACAATTTCCCGGAGAGCGACTGCTCTCATAGTGCGACTTCCCCTCTCCGCCTCTCGCTCGCGTGTTTGCAGTGGGACAACAACTCTCGCTAATATCCCAGGGAAGTTATTCGACTGAATAGAGACAGCCCTACCGTATAGGCATGAGAATGAGAAGCATGAGTGATGAAGAAGTTTTCCTATGAGGAGAGAGAGAGAAAGAGAGAAGTCGCGGGAGACAAACAAGAGCAGGGGGTCAGGTGGGTGGCGGGCGGTTGAATCAGCTGAGAGCGGGCACAGGTGAAGTTTGAAATTGGAGAATGATAGATTAGATACTGGGCTGGGTATTTATAAGTTAAGCCTTTCAATTCTGTGATACTCGGCTTCATCGTGCCACGAGGTGCAGCGCCACTGTCTTGCGATGCCCAAGGACGCGAGTAACAGAAGTCTCGCCTATCCTTTCTAACTGAGACGGGGGTTGTAGGGCCAGATACAGGACCTAGCACAGGACTGCGGGTCAGAGGGGAGAGAGGAGAGGGAAGAGAGAAGAGAGAAGGAAGGAGAAGAGAGGGGAGACGAGAAGAGAGGAGAGACGAGAAGAGAGGAGAGGAGAGACGAGAAGAGAGGAGAGACGAGAAGAGAGGAGAGACGAGAAGAGAGGGGAGACGAGAAGAGAGAGGATAGACGAGAAGAGAGGAGAGACGAGAAGAGAGGGGAGACGAGAAGAGAGGGGAGACGAGAAGAGAGGAGAGAAGAGAAGAGAGGGGAGACGAGAAGAGAGGAGAGACGAGAAGAGAGAGGAGAGACGAGAAGAGAGGAGAGACGAGAAGAGAGGGGAGACGAGAAGAGAGAGGAGAGACGAGAAGAGAGGAGAGACGAGAAGAGAGGAGAGACGAGAAGAGAGGAGAGGAGAGACGAGAAGAGAGGAGAGACGAGAAGAGAGGAGAGACGAGAAAAGAGGAGAGAAGAGAAGAGAGGAGAGAAGAGAAGAGAGGAGAGAAGAGAAGAGAGGAGAGACGAGAAGAGAGGAGAGACGAGAAGAGAGGAGATTCAAAATAAGAGAGCTGAGAGGAGACACGAACCTTGGGCGGGCCGGATTGCAGACGCAACTTAACGGCAACTTAAGGACATGCATGTCAAAAACTTCACTCAGCCGACACCTGGCTAAAAAAGGTGATTTTAGGAAGAATTCTCCCCCTCCCCACAGGCTCTAGTTTCTATCTAGATCTCCTTGCCTCTGAGAATTGTGTCGCTCCTTCCCTATTTTCACTCCTCCCTTAGCAGGACGCAATTACCCGAAGTAACAGCAGCTTTAGACAGAGGCTAAACTCGCTAGAGGAGGGAGTTAGGAAAGGAAAAAAGGAACAGTAGCGGGAGCTCGCAGGTCATAAAATTGTGTTTTATGATCGGAACGGAGGGGCCACAAGCGGTACCGAGTGGAGACCGGGGAAGCCACGGAAGCAAATGCCAATAACTGGAGCCTCCGTTCCAATTGCGAAAAATTTCAGATGCCCCCCCCCCCCCTATTACTCAGAATAACTCGAGACAACAAAAGTATCTAAGAGTTCTTTATGGCAATCTTGGAACAAAGAAGCAGAGGAGCAGCCGATGGGAAACCAAAGTAGCTCGTAGTTGAGCAGCACAGTAAGAAACTGCAGGAATCCGCCCCACCCATCAGCAGGTGCTGAAAGTCAGCGCTGCTGCTCAGATGGATTGTGGCGTGAGACCCGGGGCAGCTGATGCGGAGCAGCGCCGTGCTGGCAGCCGGGGTCTGTTCCGCCAATTTCAGAGCTGAGCAGTTGCTGGCTGGCTGAGCACACAGTCATTAGCTGTCAGTCTGCTGCTGTTTGCATCGCTGCGAATCTCCCTGCTTCACGCCCGGGAAGGGGCGGGGAGTCTGACTGCGTTCCATCTGCATGAGGCTTGCGCTGCAGCCTGTCTGTCTGTCTGTCTGTCTGTCTGTCTGTCAGAGTGTCTGGCTGTCTGTCTGTCTGCCTGCCTGCCTGTCTGTCTGTCTGTCTGTCTGCCTGTCTGTCTGCCTGTCTGTCTGTCTGTCTGTCTGTCTGTCTGTCTGTCTGTCTGTCTGTCTGTCTGTCTGTCTGTCTGTCTGTCTGTCTGTCTCGCCCCACCGCGGCCGGCCCTGCCAGGTCAGGCGGACTCACAGTGCAAGCCAGGAAGCTTTTAGCCGTTCAATTTCGCGTGGCTAAAAGCCGCCACCCCGAGAGCAGCTTTAGAGCGCCGGAGCTGCGCGGGCACCGAAGTGAACAGAAGCGGAGCCAGGCAGCCAGGCAGGCAGGCAGGCAGGGCCAGCACCTTCAATATCCCCGTAAACGGCAGCTTCAAGCTCTCACTAAGGTAAGAAAATCAACTTTAACTCAGTAAAAAATGCGTCTCAAAAAAGGAAGAAGGGGGCCCAACAACTTAAAGGTTTTCCTGCTTTCTCCCTGCTTTCACTGTTTAGTCCATCGGCAGCGCCGCCGTCCCCGCCTCGATGGTGGCTCGCCTGACTGAGCCAGCGACCGGGCTCGGGGATTGATGACGCTGGGACGGCGCCATCAATAATGCGAGGCCGCTGGCTCGATTTGTTATTACAAAAGCGCTCTCCAAGTTCGGTCCTTGGCCTCGGCCGTGCGCTGATCGAGGCGCGGCGTCATTAATAAGGGGATTAGCCGGGCGGAGATTTCGTCAAGCAATGACTGCGACTTTTTTCTCGCCCTCTCTCTCCCTCATCTCCCTCTCGCACTCCTTGGAGCATGCAAATTGAGCTCTCAGCCGGGTTGGGCAGTCAAGCTCTCCGAAAAGATGAAAAAGTTTCCCAGTGAAATATTATAGATTGAGAATTAGGAAAACTCGACGGATTATCATCTACCGGCAATGATTGAGGATTAGTGCGTGAATTTTAATTGACAACGGCCACTTGATCATGCCCGGCAGGGGGTGGAGGGGGCTCGCGAAGATGAGCAGGGGGTGGTGGTGAGGCAGGCACAGACCCTCCAGGATGCGTCAGTAATTGTGGCCTGCCGAGCGCGCGTGATTTCAGCACTCGAGACTCGAGTTCGCGGCGTCTGAGCAGGATGGCTGCCGATCCCTGCCCGCATCGGGACTGCTGAGGGGCCTCTCCTCTCCACCCGGGACCAACACAGATTTGGCCTCGGGAGTGGCGTTCTGTCACGTCGCCTTATAGGAGAGGCAAAACTGCGGAGATCTGGAGCAGAAGACGATGGGCGCAGAGAGAAAGACACAGAGGGATTACGCAGGGGCAAAGACCGCGACAAGAAAGTAAGAAACAGAGGGCGATTATAAGGAAAAAGAGGGGAGGATTACGGACGCGACTCAAAAAGATTGCGGATGGGAAAAGGCGACAGGGTTTGATGCATCAGCGAGTTGGTAGAAATTGACGATAAAGTTCTTCAACTTTGCTGTTTAGCAGCTCCGGATTGCAAATTTCTGTGAAATTCGTGTCCAATCCTGCAAACTATTTTATGTACAATCATGTGAACTATTTCATGTACAATCATGTGAACTATTTCATGTACAATCATGTGAACTATTTCATGTACAATCATGTGAACTATTTCATTTACAATCATGTGAGTTATTTTATGTACAATCATGTGAGTTATTTCATGTTCAATCATGTAAGTTTTTTCATGTACAATCATGTAAACTATTTCATGTACAATCATGTGAACTATTTCATGTACAATCATGTGAACTATTTCATGTACAATCATGTGAACTATTTCATGTACAATCATGTGAACTATTTCATGTACAATCATGTGAACTATTTCATGTACAATCATGTGAACTATTTCATGTACAATCATGTGAACTATTTCATGTACAATCATGTGAACTATTTTATGTACAATCATGTGAACTATTTCATGTACAATCATGTGAACTATTTCATGTACAATCTTGTGAACTATTTCATGTACAGTCATGTGAACTATTTCATGTTGAATTATGTGAACTATTTCCTGTACAATCATGTGAACTATTTCATGTACAATCATGTGAACTATTTCATGTTTAATCATGTAAGTTATTTCATGTTCAATCATGTGAACTATTTCATGTACAATCATGTGAACTATTTCATGTACAATCATGTGAACTATTTCATGTACAATCATGTGAACTATTTCATGTACAATCATGTGAACTATTTCATGTACAATCATGTGAACTATTTCATTTACAATCATGTGAACTATTTCATGTAAAAATCATGTAAACCATCAATATAATCAGAGAATCCTGTGGGCAATGATATATCAACAGGAATCCCAGATGCTATAAGCTGTAAAAGAACTGTCCTCAATCTCACTCACCCTGGGCGATGGAGCTCCAAAGTAGCGCTGCTGCGGATGCTGGAAGGTCCGAACGAAGGTCTGGCCGCTGCTGACGCCGCCGCTGCCGCCGACTCCGACAATTCCGCCGATTCCACTGAAACCGACGGAGACTCGTTCCATGGGCAGGCAGTCAGACCGGTGCTGCAGCTGGTGCTGGTGCTGCAGCTGGTATTGCTGAGGCTGCAGGTACGATCTCAGCGACTGAAAATGCAGATTGAATGCACTACACGGATGCTGTCTTCGCCTAACAAGGATGCCGATGTCCCCCTCCCCTCTTAATGCAATTTATTGTTGCACGGCGATAAGTTGAGCAACAGTGCCTTCCGCTTCACCTCGCAAATGAAGGATTTGGGTGGCAACAGCGAAATGCAATCACACGGCCCATCTCAGCTGCCTTGTGTTCTAGCCTGAGCATGCAGTAAATTGAGCCCACTTCCCCCTGCATCAGCCTGGGCAGCAGCAATCGAGTTATCCCCTGGCGCCCCGGGGGCTCCCACCATCTCCAAGCATGGCTGATTTTCCTGGCTAACATAGCACTGCTGCTGCTGCTGCTGGAAGCGAGCAGTCATTCAGGTCAGCCTGAAGACATGATCGAGAGCAAATCAAGGCTAATAAGGGTTATTACAGAGGGGGGGGGTAGCAGTTGCAGTAGCGAATGCTCCTGGTTTAAAGAGCTATTCAATGTTGCTGTCTTCAGCAATTTCTGGATGCAAATGCTCACTAATTCATGTGTTAGTTTCTGAAGTAACTCTGGCTCACCTCACTCCCTGCAGACCTCACCTGTCTCTGGAATCTCTTTCTATGGGTCCTTTCTGCTCTCTGAACTTTCCTCTTCTCTCTTCTCTCCTCTCTCCTCCTCTCCTCTCTCTACTCTCTCTCATCTCTCATCTCTCCTCTCTCTCCTCTCTTCTCTCTTCTTTCCTATCTCTTCTCTCTTCTCTCTTCTCTTCTCTCCTCTCCTCCCTCTTCTCTCTTCTCTCCTCTATATTCTCCTTTCTCCTCTCACCTCTCTTCTCTCACTTCTCACCTGTCTCCTCTCCCCGCTTTCTTATCCATTCTCTTTTCTCCCCTCTTCTCTCTTCTCCGCCATTCAAGCCAAGCACAAACTTCCAGGAATTTCTAGTTCAAAATACACTCACAGATTTGTTCGAAAGCACTTGCGTCCAAAGCTTCATCAAGCCTAGCCATCTTCATCACTATGGAACTCTGTCCTCTGCGAGGCATTATAGAATGAATAGGAACTAAGCAGAGAAGCCTGATGAAGCTTAAATTCTCATCCAGCCTCGCAGGAAGTTCAGCGGCACCAAAATCGCTAATCTGTCCGGCCCTCATGGGAGGACGGATGGAAAGTTTTAATCGGGAGATAATTGAAGCCTCGCTTAAGCGCTGCACAACGAAAAGGCGCTCGCAGACTTTCTCCAGACAGGCCTCGGACATCGCGTTCCGCCCTCTGGGGAAATTCTGTCCGCGGATCAGGGGCACAGGATTAGGGCGGCGGCTTTGGCTCCGGCCGAAATCTTGCTAGGTTACCCCCAGCTAACTTTCACTCCAGCAACGGATGGGGCATAGAGGCTGGGACAGAGTGGAGAAAAGGGTCTCACAAAAGAAGACAATCCCGAGAACGCATCCAGCAAGATAAAGAAGCCAGATAAGATAGGGACAAAGTTTCGTTTGGCGTGGGTCAAAAAAACTTTTCTTTCTTATTAAAGAAGAAGAGCAAAAGAAGAAGATGGAGAAAGGCAAAAGCCGATCTGCGCAGTGCCAGGGACTGGGAGAGCCACAAAGAGACGTCGGAGGTGGGGGCATCGGGCCCCGGGGTCCCTCTGCCCCCTTCCTGTGCTCGCTCTGCTAATAATTGGAAAGCCTCATTACTTGCTAATTCCCGGGTCGCAACTCCGTTTTGGGATTCTTCTGCCGACCTGAAAATCTCTCCCCTGCTCAGTGTGCCGTGAATTCGCTCCCTCCCATGTATTTTCATGTCCCATTGAGACCATTTGTATTGGGCTCTGGGCTTGCGTGTACTTTCTCTTCGCCCCCCGGCTTCAGATCCGATGCCTGAAATGAATTAACAATCAAAAGGGTATTTCGTTACGCTTCTCAGGGCCAGCTCAATGCATGTCGGTCAGAGGTCACAGGTCGGGGAGAATGGTGAGCAGACTTTCTGTGAGCTAACCAGTCGCCAGGTGCAGGGAAGCGGCACCTAAACAGCAGGATGCATCATCGCGCCTCCGTCATCTTCTAGCCTGAGCGGCTTCCGGACGGAACCCGTCAGAATCAAGAGGCTCAGTTTGGCAGGGCCTTCCGGGTCTGAGTTACAGACCGTACCGCACAGTCTGTTGGCATGGCAGCTGCCGCAGTGTTGGCGGTGGAGAGCAACAATGGCTGATCATTCTTTGTGTGCGGCAGCTTGGCAGGGCAGGGGAGGATTTCATTATAAAGGAGAACTGGATGAGAAGCATCAATCATTATTCTGTTGGCCGTCTGGACAGTTGAAGACTGCTATGAGAAGTGAAGCGAATTTACACCCACACACGCACAGAGCAGAAGAGAGCGCTATAGCAAGGTTCCGAGGCAAAGAGACCAGCCAGCCCTCACAATGCGGGACACCCTTTGCTGCCTCTGACACCTTCACGCTCCGCCAGTCAGCCCCGCCCGTCCAGAGAAGCGATAGAGTCTTTGGGAAGCATTCACCTTTGGCTCGGCCAGGTCCGTATACTAGCGAGGGAGATTGATCGATCGATAGCTTTTTACATCAAAGTTGGAACCTCTGCGTTCTGTGTTGGACGCCTGTCCTGCTTGCTGCTACTTGTTACATTGTTTTTCATAGTCATATATAGTTTTAATTAAGGGTAGCACGTGTTTGCTGAAACTAGCTTTGCTTGTTGATGAGACACAAAGAGCCTCACTTTGATGTGTCCAGTGTGCGCAACAAGCGGCTGTTATGCAACAATATAGCTAGGAACAGAGGTGTCCTCGTTGCAGATAAATAAATTTTTAAACCAACTCAAGAAGACGAAGAAATGCAAAAGCAAGAGCAGAAGCAGACCATTGCCAATAGGATTTGCGAATCGATCTGACTTGAAGCGGAACGGAAGGCAAGCGATGACGAAGCTGCGCTAGGTAGAAAAATCAATTAATTCACTCTCTGGTCCAGCCAGCTTCCCCAAACTGCACAGCTTCATCGGGCAGCTTGTCACGAGCTCAATATACTCGTCTACATTTTAGCTATATTGTGGGATGGATCGGCTCAAATCCACTGCTTTAGCGTGTTGTTCCGAGGAAATATGTCAGGAAAAAAGTATTGAACCACGCCATGACAGCTCCGACCAACTGTTACATTGTTCCCATTTTTGCAAGATTTGGATACGGGCACAAGGGAAAGGAAAGTATAAAACAGAAGACAATGGGATGAGGGATTACAGGCAAGGCACGGGGGTGGGAGATGAGATGGAACCAGCCATTGCTAATGGCCTGCCATCCCAGCCCCCCTCACCCCTTGCAAGGCGGAGGTGCTTAGCCGCCGCCAGCCCCGTCGCATATTGTTATCTCTAATCGGAGCACTGGATGTGGCTACTGGGCTGCTGGGGAGGGATAAGGCCCGTCCCTACCGCACTCACCGCCCTGTATCGGATTTCAAAATCTCTTCTTCCCCATCTCACTTTTCCCGTCCACTCGGTTCCCCCCTCGTTTTTTTCTTGTCCCACTCCCTCGCGAGAGTCTCTACAAGCTAAAGCAAAGACAGGCTTTAGGCACCGGATTTTGAAGAATCACCGGAGACTCTTTGAAATCCTCTCAGCCGATCTTAGGTTTACCTACTTCCAGCAACAGTTAGAAACAACCGCCAGTTGAAATCAAAGCACTAGCTAGGTAAACAGCGCACAGGTGCATTTGGTACCCAAGCATCGGTGCACTGTATGAAAGTCTGGGCTGTGTGACGATGCCCTCACATCCAACGACCCCGAGTCATAGCCGAACATAGTACCGATTAGTGACACCCGAAACTGATGGAGCCGGGCATTTGGCTTCATTGCGAGGGAGGCGCCCGCAATTCGGTATATTGTCGAAATAAGACCTGACCGCTCCTAGTAAAACAAAATCTTGCTCAATTTTTCATGCTAAAAATCCGCTCACCGCAGCTGGCGACCCGGATGGCCGGCCGAGCGACCAGCCGGCCACGGAGAAGTCGCCCGCCACGCCGACGGTGTCAGCGTCCGCGTCAGCGCCGCAGTCGTCTCCGTTGCCGTCTCCGCCGTCCACAACGCCGCCGCCGCCGCCGCCGCTGCCGTGTGTCTTGGACCTCGCCAGCCTGTCGCCGGTTGCTAAGCGTGCGTCGCTAACGACGCCGCCAGTCGAGGCGACATCGGCAGACTTAGCCCGCACGTAGAAGATGGCCGCCACCAGGCCAGCCGCGATCAGCACGGTGGCCGCGATGATGACGATCAGGATGGCGACGCCGCCAGCGCCAGCAGCGCCGAACCGGTGCATCGACCCGGGCGGCGCGGTCAGCCGGACGTAGAAGGTGACGCTGCCGGAGAGGCGCCGGGGCAGGCCGCCATCGGTGGCCACCAGGGTCAGAGCGTAGACGCCAGGTTGCGGCGGTCCTAACGGGTCGTCCGGCTTCCAGAGAGTGTGCAGCTCGCCTTTGACAGGATCCACGCCGAACAGCCGGCTGCCGTTGGTTCCCGGACGCAGGCCGAAGCTCACCGTGCCGTTGTCGCCAGCGTCAAGGTCGGCGGCCACCGCCTCAATCACCAGGGACCGTTCGGGCAGGTTCGTGTAGAGCAGCCGAGTGGCGACAGCAGACTGCGCCTCGCTGCCAGTTGCTCCGTCGCGGACACCGCTTCCAATGATCTGGCCGGGCAGCGGCGCGGTGAACACGGGGGCATTGTCGTTTACGTCCAGCACCTCGATCTGCAAGCTGGCGGTGGCCGAGCGAGGCGGCTTGCCGAGATCCGAGGCCCCCAGCAGCACCAGCAACCGCGGCTGCTGCTCCCGGTCCAGTTTAGCTTTCAGCAGCAGAGCTCCAGTTGAAGCGTTCAGGCGCAGGTACTCATTGTGCACGTACCGGCCTGGCAACAGGTTGAATCGAACTGTGCCGTTCTCGTCCTTGTCCGGGTCTTGAAACGCAACGCGGCCGATCTGGGCACCCACCGAGCTGTCCTCGGACACGCTCATGACCGGCGGGCCCACGTAGGCCGGCGCGTTGTCGTTTTCGTCCAACAAGATGACAATGACGGAGGCGGAGGCGCTTTGCGACGGATGTCCGGAGTCCTCAGCGATCACTTGGAACGTCAGGCTTGGCTGGAGCTCGCGATCGAGTCTGGCGCCGGGAAGCAGCTCGATATTGCCTGAGCGCTGACCGATGCGGAAAAATTGCTTCCCAGCCGCGTCCAGGCGGTAGGACAGCAGGCCGCTCTCGCCCTTGTCCTTGTCAACCGCCTGCACGGTCAGCACGGAGAGGCCAGAGGCCAGGCCCTCGGACACCTGGGCAAAGTAGCTTCTCTGGGGGAAGGCCGGCGCGAAGTCGTTGGTCTCCCGGATCGGAATTACAAACCGCCGGATGGCCGGCTGCACTGGCTGGGCCGAGTCCATGCAGCTGATCTCGACGGAGACGTTCTGCAACACTTCGAAGTCGAATCGAGTAGCGCTGTATAAGTTGTAGGTGGTCGCCTCTGACGACTGTCGCTCGGCGTTGTTGTTGTCAGATATTTTCAGACTGAACATTGGGTTAGACTGTAGCTTGCAGGTCACCTTGCCACGGGACACCGAGTCCACGTCAGTCACCTACGAGTTGGATGGAGAGTTCGAAAATTTTAGTGAGCAACATTTTTTATTAAGACTTGGCAAAGCCGCTACGGCCTACCCGTGTCTTGGCCTTGCCCGAGGACTATCGGGGCCCCCCTCGAAGTGTACAATATGTTCTACATAGACTGTCCAGACCTCTCAAAGGGTACAATATGTTCTACATAGACTGTCCGGACCTCTCAAAGGGTACAAGATATCTTACAAAGACTGTCAGGGTCTCTCGAAGGGTACAGGAGGGTTACAGTCTTACAAAGACTTCATGACCTCTCTAAGAATACAGGATGTCTTACAAAGACTCAGAACCTCTCGAAGCGTACAGGATGTCTTACAAAAACTGTCAGGGTCTCTCGAAGGGTACAGAAAGTAGCAGGACTGAGCTCTATCTGCTATGTCTCGCCCCCCCCCCATACTCATGTCGACCCATGTCAAAGTTGAGCAACCACCTTCAGCGTCATGATGAGCTCGCCTTCGCTCCTGTGCTCGTACAGGTCGTACACAGCCAACTGCTCGATTATCGGCGGATTGTCGTTGACGTCTTTGACGTTGACGGTGACGGTGGCGCTGGCCGAACGTACCGGGGTACCGGAGTCCCGAGCCTCGATCAGCACCACGGCGCTGCGCTGCTCCGGCCGCTCAAAGTCCAGCTGGCGGCGCAGGTGGAGGTCCCAGGTGGAGGCCCCTTTTTTTAGCACCTCGAAATGGCCAGCGAGTTCCGACGGTGTTACGGCGACAATCTTCAGGTGGAGCTCGGCGTTGGCGCCGTCGTCCTGATCGTCTACCGAGAGCGTCGTGAGCCTATCGCCGACTGGCCAGTTTTCCGGGATCTCCAGCGTCTGCGTCGGCGTATTGAAGACTGGTGCGTTGTCGTTGACGTCGCCGACTCGGACGGTGATGACCACGGCGCCAGTTCGGAGGCCGTCGGTGGCGCGCAGGGTGATCTGGTACTGCGGCTGCCGCTCGCGGTCCAGCGGTTTCGTCAGGCGCAGACGCGGCTGCCCGGCCCCGGACGTGTCCACCAGCGCGAAGGTGCCGCTGGGGTCCTCCAGGCTGTAGTTGGCCACGCCGAACGCGGGCGAGTCGCGGTCCTCCGCCGCGGGCAGGTCGATCACCGTCCCGTTGGCGTCCTCGGGCACGTCGATTGGCTGCATGCTGCGGAACGCAGGCGGCTGGTCGTTCTCGTCGTTCAGGACAATGCGCAGCAGGCGAAGGATCGGCCGGGAGCCCGGCGCCGCCCGCAGCTCGAGTTGATAGTCCAGGACGCAGTCGGACTTCTCGCAGCAGTCCAGGAGGCCGCAGAGCTCGTCTCGGTCCACGTCGCGGTTGGCGGAGATGGCGCCCTGCCGGTCCACGGTGAATAGGTTGTCCGGGCTCTTTGATTGCGGCTCCAGGCGGGCGGACTGGTAGGGCGGCGGCGGCAGGCGGCTGTCGAGGGTGTACAGCTGGCCGACCAGCGTTTTGAAGTTCACGTTGTCACCCAGGCTGATGCTGATGCCGACGTCCGCCTGAGCGGAGGCCGGCGTGGCTAGCAGCACCAGGAGCAGGTGGACGCTGGCGAGGCGGCTCTGCTGCTTGGCGGCCATTTCTTCTTTCGGTTAAATAATCCTAATTTAATAGGCCGAGCTGTGGCGTTGCCATTGGTATGTTATCTGCTTTTTTCTTATGCCCTGCTGGCCTGGCTCTCAGCTAATTCACCTCTCACCGCGTTGCAAGCTCCTTCTTCTAAAAGAAACATGTCTACGCCGCTGATTGGCTGACAGATTGGCCAATAGGAGCTGCTCGACTTGCCGCGATTCATTTCTTATTTTTCTGGCTGCCTTCTTTGCTTGGCCTCTGGTTTTGTATTCAATCCGGAATCAAACAAATCCCCTGTGGATCTCCTTTGTTAGAGTTTCAAAATTGTCTGAGGGCTTCGCATTTGACAAGTGGGTTGAAAATAAACTAATGGGGAAGCGAGATGACGAAGTGATAAAAGGAGAGAAAAATTGAGTGAATTGGTGAGAGAGTGAGTGAATTGGTGAGAGAGTGAGTGAATTGGTGAGAGAGTGAGTGAATTGGTGAGAGAGTGAGTGAATTGGTAAGAGAGTGAGTGAATTGGTGAGAGAGTGGGTGAATTGGTAAGAGAGTGAGTGAATTGGTGAGAGAGTGGGTGAATTGGTAAGAGAGTGAGTGAATTGGTGAGAGAGTGAGTGAATTGGTGAGAGAGTGAGTGAATTGGTGAGAGAGTGAGTGAATTGGTAAGAGAGTGAGTGAATTGGTAAGAGAGTGAGTGAATTGGTAAGAGAGTGAGTGAATTGGTGAGATAGTGGGTGAATTGGTGAGAGAGTGAGTGAATTGGTGAGAGAGTGAGTGAATTGGTGAGAGAGTGAGTGAATTGGTAAGAGAGTGAGTGAATTGGTGAGAGAGTGGGTGAATTGGTAAGAGAGTGAGTGAATTGGTGAGAGAGTGAGTGAATTGGTGAGAGAGTGAGTGAATTGGTGAGACAGTGGGTGAATTGGTGAGAGAGTGAGTGAATTGGTGAGAGAGTGAGTGAATTGGTGAGAGAGTGAGTGAATTGGTGAGAGAGTGAGTGAATTGGTGAGAGAGTGAGTGAATTGGTGAGACAGTGGGTGAATTGGTGAGAGAGTGAGTGAATTGGTGAGAGAGTGAGTGAATTGGTGAGAGAGAGAGAGTGAATTGGTGAGAGAGTGGGTGAATTTGTGAGACAGTGGGTGAATTGGTGAGAGAGTGAGTGAATTGGTGAGACAGTGGGTGAATTGGTGAGAGAGTGAGTGAATTGGTGAGAGAGTGAGTGAATTGGTGAGAGAGTGAGTGAATTGGTGAGAGAGTGAGTGAATTGGTGAGACAGTGGGTGAATTGGTGAGAGAGTGAGTGAATTGGTGAGAGAGTGAGTGAATTGGTGAGACAGTGGGTGAATTGGTGAGAGAGTGAGTGAATTGGTGAGAGAGTGAGTGAATTGGTGAGACAGTGGGTGAATTGGTTAGAGAGTGAGTGAATTGGTGAGAGAGTGAGTGAATTGGTTAGAGAGTGAGTGAATTGGTGAGACAGTGGGTGAATTGGTGAGAGAGTGAGTGAATTGGTGATAATATAAAAAAGTTTCTGGGGAATAAGAGATAAGTGAATAGGTCGCCATCATAAACCCGAAAGATCATAACCCCCGAAAACCAGAATAGCGTTGGACATTGCTAGCACTTTTGGAGTTATATTTCGGGTTTGTGATATTTAGGGTTTGTGATGCCCCCACAAGTGAATGAGTGAGAGATTCATGAATGCTGGAGAAAGTGAGTGAAAGTGAGCTGAGAGTGAGTGAGCAACTACTAGCACTTTGCCGGCAAGAAATGAAGCTGGACTGAAGCCGAGAGCCAGGTCACCCAGAATCCACATGCCATCTCTTACTTGCTGCAACTTGATGCAGCTAGCTGAGCACGAGAGGCGGGACCAGCCAACTCTTTCTTGATCTCAAAGCGGCCAGCCTGTCCTGTTCCAAATTTCTCAGTTTGCACCCTCATCTGCTGCCGTCCTCACTCCTTCCTCATCTAAGAGGCTGGATCAGGAGCCCCGACAGGCCCTCGCGAAGTGACCCTCAGGCGGGCGGCAGCTGGTAGCCCGGGCTTGGACTTTTTACCTCTCCTCCTCCTCTTTCTTCTCATCCTCACTTTTTTCTAACTGAGCAGAACCGATTGGCAAATAAATTATTTTTGGCGAAGAAATGGCGGATCGATCGGCTTGGCGTTTTCCCTGCCCCAGCTTCCCCAGGTGCGCGAGACCCTCCGCTGAGGGTGGGGGAAGCCATTTTTTAAGTCCCCCTTCTCCGATTTTTTCAAGATGACGATGATTCAGGAAATTCTTGAGATGGCAGAGGGTCCGGGCGGGCAACTGGGGATTTTTTAGCTGAGGATTAAAGATCGCCCGCTTGCAAAAAAATTGATGATGAAGCTGAGACTGTCTGGGGAAGCAGGCTAATAATATTTTTGGCCCAGCGCGGGACTAAATCAAAGGAAACCTGCGCTCAGGCTATGGGGCCTTTGCTGCCTTTGAGATGAGCAGTGCTCAAAGCAGAAGCACTCCAGCCGAGCAGTTTGGAGACGTGTGTTGATGAAGCGTGAGGCATCTGGGAGAATCTGTTTGTTTTACTTGTCCAAGTTCATAGAAAAATGACTCACACACACATTCGTGAACTCACCTGCGATCAAACTGTAATATTTATTTTTTTAATTCTTTAATTTATGACCTCACTCATGAACTAATGAAACTCAGTCTAATTAATCAGCTCTCCCGTAAACTGATAAACTCACTAATTGACTCGGTTTCAGTCATGTACTCATGATTTTAGAAACTTATTAATGAGATTATGATAAATTTATTAAGCCATAAATTCTTCAGCATATGAGAATTGAATCGCAGGGGTCACAAAGCATTCGAGGTCAAAAATCGAGTAACCTGAGGCGAGCAATGAAGCGGTGAGCCCCTGCACCTGCACCCGAGCAATGCGACCTCTCAAATTTTGCTAGGGGAGTATGGAGGCACCTGGAGACGAGGATGTATATTACGAGCTAAAGCGACAGAAACGCCCTTGACGACCTTCTCAAAAGAAATCATTGAATATCTTGACGGCCTGAAATGCTGGTCACTTGCTGCCAGTGTGCCCAGAAATATCTAGAACGAATTCTGGGAAAGTAGTCTAGTAATTGAATTAGTCACTCACTAAATGAGGCAGTCACTCACTAAATGAGGCAGTCACTCACTAAATGAGGCAGTCACTCACTAAATGAGGCAGTCACTCACTAAATGAGGCAGTCACTCACTAAATGAGGCAGTCACTCACTAAATGAGGCAGTCACTCACTAAATGAGGCAGTCACTCACTAAATGAGGCAGTCACTCACTAAATGAGGCAGTCACTCACTAAATGAGGCAGTCACTCACCAAATTAGGCAGTCACTGGCTAAAAGCCGGGTCTCAGTTTTACAATCTCACTTCAATTTATATCTCACGCCACTCACTCCTCTGACCTGTCAATCTCCCATTTTCACTTCAACCCCTCTTCAATTCGCAAACGCTTCACTTCCTGTATGCCTCCTTAAAAACTCCTTAAAATTCTGAGCTATTCATCACTTTAGTGTAAATTTCTGTAGAAGAAGCGATAGGACAGGAAAATGCTGTTTTTGTGACCGATGGAACAGAAGCTTAGTCTCAATAACTGTTCTCTTAAGTCTTGAAAATATAAAGTGTGACTGTTGAAAATCCTTTCCATACCGGTAAATAAAACCAAATTTCAATTGGTCGTCAACCCACGTACCCTGCGAAATGAATTTTATATTCTTTAGACTAGCCAAATTAGCAATCCATTCTATTCCTGCATCCGTGATATTGGCTAGAATAGCAATCCATTTAATTCCTGCACCCGTGATGTCGGTTAGATTAGCAATCCATTCCATTCCTGCATCCGTGATGTCGGCTAGATTAGCAATCCATTCCATTCCTGCATCCGTGATATTGGCTAGATTAGCAATCCATTCTATTCCTGCATCCGTGATATTGGCTAGATTAGCAATCCATTCTATTCCTGCATCCGTGATATTGGCTAGATTAGCAATCCATTCTATTCCTGCATCCGTGATATTGGCTAGATTAGCAATCCATTCTATTCCTGCTTCCGTGATGTTGGCTAGATTAGCAATCCATTCTATTCCTGCATCCGTGATATTGGCTAGATTAGCAATCCATTCTATTCCTGCATCCGTGATGTTGGCTAGATTAGCAATCCATTCTATTCCTGCATCCGTGATATTGGCTAGATTAGCAATCCATTCTATTCCTGCATCCGTGATATTGGCTAGATTAGCAATCCATTCTATTCCTGCATCCGTGATGTTGGCTAGATTAGCAATCCATTATTTTTACTAGAGACAGAATGCAGATCTGAGGACGGCAAGCAGAGTAATGATAGCTGGCTTCGCCTGCTCCGAGAAGCCTTCTAAAAGCGGCAATCCGATCACTCTCTCTTCCCTTTTTCGCGAGCCAGAGCACAGCAGCTGATGACTCATGCTGCGGAGATCGGAGATGCGCAGGCTGGCAGGTGCGGAACCCGTGGGATAAATGAGCATTATCGAAAAGACAATGCTCGCTCGTGTTCCGCATCAGAGTCAGCTGCTCTCACCCAAGCCTTTCATCAAACTTTCTTTTTTCTTTTTGAGACTTTTTTGAGATGAAAAAAGCTGACTGGAGAAATTCCTGCCAGCGGAAATCGCGGTAGACCCACCCCGATGCCTTTAGAGCGCCGCGCCTGCCGTGACCCGAGTAGAACTCGGACAATTCCGTGCTAACTTTTAATTACATTTTCCACGAATTCGAAGCTGCTTCAGTTTTAATTCTATTATGGAGACTCGGCGCTACTCAAGCGCATCATTTTGTGCCTTGAATTTGCTTTGAATCTGACCGGTCACTGATTATGGGTCTGGGGCGGCTGCAGATCCGGGAATTGTGCATTGGCTGAGGGAGTGACATTGAGGATCTGGGTGAGGGAGTGGCATTGAGGATCTGGGTGAGGGAGTGACATTGAGGATCTGGGTGAGGGAGTGACATTGAGGATCTGGGCGAGGGAGTGAAATTGAGTGAGGGAGTGACATTGAGGATCTGGGTGAGGGAGTGGCATTGAGGATCTGGGTGAGGGAGTGGCATTGAGGATCTGGGTGAGGGAGTGACATTGAGGATCTGGGTGAGGGAGTGACATTGAGGATCTGGGCGAGGGAGTGAAATTGAGTGAGGGAGTGACATTGAGGATCTGGGTGAGGGAGTGGCATTGAGGATCTGGGTGAGGGAGTGGCATTGAGGATCTGGGTGAGGGAGTGACATTGAGGATCTGGGTGAGGGAGTGACATTGAGGATCTGGGCGAGGGAGTGAAATTGAGTGAGGGAGTGACATTGAGGATCTGGGTGAGGGAGTGGCATTGAGGATCTGGGTGAGGGAGTGGCATTGAGGATCTGGGTGAGGGAGTGACATTGAGGATCTGGGTGAGGGAGTGGCATTGAGGATCTGAGTGAGGGAGTGACATTGATGATCTGGGTGAGGGAGTGACATTGAGGATCTGGGTGAGGGAGTGGCATTGAGGATCTGGGTGAGGGAGTGGCATTGAGGATCTGGGTGAGGGAGTGACATTGAGGATCTGGGTGAGGGAGTGACATTGAGGATCTGGGCGAGGGAGTGAAATTGAGTGAGGGAGTGACATTGAGGATCTGGGTGAGGGAGTGGCATTGAGGATCTGGGTGAGGGAGTGGCATTGAGGATCTGGGTGAGGGAGTGACATTGAGGATCTGGGTGAGGGAGTGACATTGAGGATCTGGGCGAGGGAGTGAAATTGAGTGAGGGAGTGACATTGAGGATCTGGGTGAGGGAGTGGCATTGAGGATCTGGGTGAGGGAGTGGCATTGAGGATCTGGGTGAGGGAGTGACATTGAGGATCTGGGTGAGGGAGTGACATTGAGGATCTGGGCGAGGGAGTGAAATTGAGTGAGGGAGTGACATTGAGGATCTGGGTGAGGGAGTGGCATTGAGGATCTGGGTGAGGGAGTGGCATTGAGGATCTGGGTGAGGGAGTGACATTGAGGATCTGGGTGAGGGAGTGGCATTGAGGATCTGAGTGAGGGAGTGACATTGATGATCTGGGTGAGGGAGTGACATTGAGGATCTGGGTGAGGGAGTGGCATTGAGGATCTGGGTGAGGGAGTGGCATTGAGGATCTGGGTGAGGGAGTGACATTGAGGATCTGGGTGAGGGAGTGACATTGAGGATCTGGGCGAGGGAGTGAAATTGAGTGAGGGAGTGACATTGAGGATCTGGGTGAGGGAGTGGCATTGAGGATCTGGGTGAGGGAGTGGCATTGAGGATCTGGGTGAGGGAGTGACATTGAGGATCTGGGTGAGGGAGTGACATTGAGGATCTGGGCGAGGGAGTGAAATTGAGTGAGGGAGTGACATTGAGGATCTGGGTGAGGGAGTGGCATTGAGGATCTGGGTGAGGGAGTGGCATTGAGGATCTGGGTGAGGGAGTGACATTGAGGATCTGGGTGAGGGAGTGGCATTGAGGATCTGAGTGAGGGAGTGACATTGATGATCTGGGTGAGGGAGTGACATTGAGAATCTGGGTGAGGGAGTGACATTGATGATCTGGGTGAGGGAGTGGCATTGATGATCTGGCTGAGGGAGTGACATTGAGGATCTGAGTGAGGGAGTGGCATTGAGGATCTGAGTGAGGGAGTGACATTGATGATCTGGGTGAGGGAGTGGCATTGAGGATCTGGGTGAGGGAGTGACATTGAGGATCTGGGTGAGGGAGTGGCATTGAGGATCTGAGTGAGGGAGTGACATTGATGATCTGGGTGAGGGAGTGACATTGAGAATCTGGGTGAGGGAGTGACATTGAGGATCTGGGTGAGGGAGTGGCATTGATGATCTGGGTGAGGGAGTGACATTGAGGATCTGAGTGAGGGAGTGGCATTGAGGATCTGAGTGAGGGAGTGACATTGATGATCTGGGTGAGGGAGTGACATTGAGAATCTGGGTGAGGGAGTGACATTGAGGATCTGGGTGTGGGAGTGACATTGAGGATCTGGGTGAGGGAGTGGCATTGAGGATCTGGGTGAGGGAGTGACATTGAGAATCTGGGTGAGGGAGTGGCATTGAGGATCTGGGTGAGGGAGTGACATTGAGGATCTGGGTGAGGGAGTGACATTAAGGATCTGGGTGAGGGAGTGACATTGAGGATCTGGGTGAGGGAGTGACATTGAGGATCTGGGTGAGGGAGTGACATTGAGGATCTGGGTGAGGGAGTGACATTGAGAATCTGGGTGAGGGAGTGACATTGAGAATCTGGGTGAGGGAGTGACATTGAGGATCTGGGTGAGGGAGTGACATTAAGGATCTGGGTGAGGGAGTGACATTGAGAATCTGGGTGAGGGAGTGACATTGAGGATCTGGGTGAGGGAGTGACATTGAGGATCTGGGTGAGGGAGTGACATTGAGAATCTGGGTGAGGGAGTGACATTGAGAATCTGGGTGAGGGAGTGACATTGAGGATCCGAGTGAGGGAGTGAAATTGAGGATCCGAGTGAGGGAGTGACATTGAGGATCCGAGTGAGGGAGTGAAATTGAGGATCCGAGTGAGGGAGTGACATTGGTGATTTTGGTGAAGGAGTGACATTGAGAAAACGTTTATACCTTTAAGTCTAGGCGAGCACCTTTATTTTGCAAGCAAGCAAGATGCACAAGTAATGTCCGAGAGGGCATAAACAGGGTCAACAAACCGGCCATGATCATCAGCAGAGTTGGGGAATGTATTGCCTGTGTGAGTCGAATTGAATTGAGGAGGTTGTGTCACATCAGAGAGCATTTGACAACAATTGAGTCTCTGATTGCCTCCGCGGCTCGCAGCTCCTAAGACCCAATTGGGCAAGAAATCCCAGACAGTAAATTAATTTGCATCGATTCGACATGGCCATTTATCCAAGAGCATCCAATGCATTCTGTTCACTTGTATACCAGTTCCAAGTATGAAGTGGGCTACCGGTCATGCAGTTTACCTAATCGGAATAACAAGTATGCACTGAGACCTGCTCAAGGAAGTGACGATACCGAGAAAAATGGACAAATAGGCTTTGTAATAGTTGCCCTACTCTTCAATAAACAGGAGTCTTCACTTAACAGCCACCTCACTCCACAGCCACCTCACTTCACATCCACCTCACTCCACAGCCACCTCGCTCCATATCCACATCATTCCATATCTACCTCACTCCACAGCCACCTCACTCCACAGCCACCTCACTCCACAGCCACCTCGCTCCACAGCCACCTCACTCCACAGCCACCTCACTCCACAGCCACCTCGCTCCATATCCACATCATTCCATATCTACCTCACTCCACAGCCACCTCACTCCACAGCCACCTCGCTCCACAGCCACCTCACTCCACAGCCACCTCACTCCACAGCCACCTCGCTCCACAGCCACCTCACTCCACAGCCACCTCACTCCACAGCCACCTCGCTCCACAGCCACCTCACTCCACAGCCACCTCACTCCACAGCCACCTCACTCCACAGCCACCTCACTCCACAGCCACCTTGCTCCACAGCCACCTCACTCCACAGCCACCTCGCTCCACAGCCACCTCACTCTACAGCCACCTCATTTCCACACCCACCTCACTTTACAGCCACCTCACTCCACAGCCACCTCACTCCACAGCCACCTTACACCACAGCCACCTCACTCCACAGCCACCTCACTCTACAGCCACCTCATTTCCACACCACATCACTACACAGCCACCTCACTCTACAGCCACCTCATTTCCACACCACATCACTACACAGCCACCTCACTCTACAGCCACCTCATTTCCACACCACATCACTCCACAGCCACCTCACTCACCACACCGGGAGCAGTCGTCACAACTTTGTCATCTTTGTCATCATAGCTACTAGAAATAAAATATAAAACAGAATCAGTCATCGCGCCGATATTGCTAAAAGCCAGACTGCCAGTTGCAATCAGAGCTACAGCTCATTCAGACGCTGCCCACTCGATGGCCGGTCAAGTTCAGGTCAGAATTAGCAGCGCCTTCGCTGCAGTTTGTTGCTGACTAAGGCTGCAGCTGCCGCTGCTTCTGCTTGAGCTGTCTCGAAGGAACGAGCAGAGATCTCTAGAGAAAGAGACGATTCGGGCACTAATGGCGGCTAGAAGATGGGGGAGAAGAGAGAGAGCGAGGCTGCGCAGCAACGCCCCAAATTGAGCCACTCGAGTTTGCGGCGGCCCATACCCCGGGCCTCGATCCCCTTCCTCACAAATACTTCCCCCCCCCCCAGAGGATCGCGAGCTCTCGAGTGTCGGGTAGCCGGGAGCCGGAGCCGCCGCGCTCTCTGGTTAAAGGATCCGAGAGAAGGCTTCACCAAGGTTGGCCAATTGCTCCCAGCGGGTGCTGTGCGCGCGAGTGCTTGAAGAAGCAAAGTCGGTGGACTGTCTAGCCAGCTAGTATGGTCGAGATTTTTTGAGCTGGCAAAAATAAAAGCGATCATTGTGCCGACTTGTTTTGACTGCCAGCTTGGCTCCACAGGGCAGACTTGTGTACGAGCACAGTTCCTATGTACACTTGAGACCTTCAAGACTTTCAACAATTCATCTAAACATTTTGGATTCCTCTGGAAAAGCAATAGCCTAACTTGATATTTCAACGTACTTTAATGTACACTAAAAGTGTTTATTCAATAGAACCGGTGAAAAAGAAGCTGGTTGAAATGCTTGATTGATGAATGTGCTTCGAGAGTGAGTAAGAGTGCAGTAAAGAGGAGGCTGCAGAGTGAGGTGGGTGCAGGAGTGAGGTGGGTGCAGGAATGAGGTGGGTGCAGGAGTGAGGTGGGTGCAGGAGTGAGGTGGGTGCAGGAATGAGGTGGGTGCAGGAATGAGGTGGGTGCAGGAATGAGGTGGGTGCAGGAGTGAGGTGGGTGCAGGAGTGAGGTGGGTGCAGGAGTGAGGTGGGTGCAGGAGTGAGGTGGGTGCAGGAGTGAGGTGGGTGCAGGAATGAGGTGGGTGCAGGAATGAGGTGGGTGCAGGAGTGAGGTGGGTGCAGGAGTGAGGTGGGTGCAGGAGTGAGGTGGGTGCAGGAGTGAGGTGGGTGCAGGAGTGAGATGGGTGCAGGAGTGAGATGGGTGCAGGAGTGAGATGGGTGCAGGAGTGAGGTGGGTGCAGGAGTGAGGTGGGTGCAGGAGTGAGATGGGTGCAGGAGTGAGGTGGGTGCAGGAGTGAGGTGGGTGCAGGAGTGAGGTGGGTGCAGGAGTGAGATGGGTGCAGGAGTGAGGTGGGTGCAGGAGTGAGGTGGGTGCAGGAGTGAGGTGGGTGCAGGAGTGAGGTGGGTGCAGGAGTGAGGTGGGTGCAGGAGTGAGGTGGGTGCAGGAGTGAGATGGGTGCAGGAGTGAGGTGGGTGCAGGAGTGAGGTGGGTGCAGGAGTGAGGTGGGTGCAGGAGTGAGATGGGTGCAGGAGTGAGGTGGGTGCAGGAGTGAGGTGGGTGCAGGAGTGAGATGGGTGCAGGAGTGAGATGGGTGCAGGAGTGAGGTGGGTGCAGGAGTGAGGTGGGTACAGGAGTGAGGTGGGTGCAGGAGTGAGGTGGGTGCAGGAATGAGGTGGGTGCAGGAGTGATATGGGTGCAGGAGTGAGGTGGGTGCAGGAGTGAGGTGGGTGCAGGAGTGAGGTGGGTGCAGGAGTGAGATGGGTATTGCAGTGAGGTGGAAGTGAGAATGGTTTTAGTTCGACACAAAAATTTCTGTCAAATTTCTGCCAAAATTTGGCAAAAGAAGAATTGAATTTGCACTTTAAAGTCAAATTTTAATCAGCAAAAGCTCGCAGAGCATTGAGAAAAAAAGCAAAAAAAAACTTGGACCATGAACAGTCCACTTCCCGTAGTCGTGTATTTGCGGTTGCAAAATTACCAGTGAAAAAAATTTGTTCAAACCCAACTGATCAAAAAACGCATTTTTATACGAGATGTAAAAAACGGACGGACGCCTGCGCGGGTCACCAGGTCGATGCGAATGGCTGCCGCAGCTCGACACAGTGCCTCTGCCGCGCCTGGCTCAGCTGAGCAATCTGCTGATCGTCCTTCTGCTCCAGCAGGTCGCAGCACTGCCGCTTCCAGGCTCTGGCCATCTCGCGCCACCTGACCGCTTCGCATTTCCACTGCCTGGCCGCCTCTCTGCAGCGCTGCGTCTCCCGGTGCCAGTCAGTCAGCTGCTCCCGCGCTTTGCGCAGCTCCGCCTGCGTCAGGCCGCTCCGCTCCCGCCAGTGGCTGGCGCTGCGCGCCGCCTCAAAAGTCTGCTGCTGAAGACTGAGCGCCTCCCTGCGCCACTTCTCCCGGCTTCGCTTCCACCGGTGGATGCAGTCCTTCCAGTTGACGCTGTCCGACTGCAGCTGCTGCCGATGCTCCTGGAGGTCGTCGACAGGGCCGCAGTAGTCCGGCTCGAACATTGCTGCGATGGCACTTCAGCTGTTTCAGTCTAATGAAAATGGCTGCACAGTGAGGGAGTTCCTGTCGGCCGTTTTGCGCTGCCTATCGCTGATTAATTCACATCTGGCTGCAGATTGACAGCTCTGGCTTCTCAGGGAAACACTTTTAGCCATAGACTAAAATAGAGGGCTGCAAAAACTTACCGTGCCTTTGGTATTTATTCTTCTGGAATCTCTTTGGCCGATTTTCTTATCAAGTATCCATGTTAATTAGCCGTCCATGGCTGAGCCAGCGAGTTGCGTCTTAATATATATTTGAGATTCTGAGTTTAAATTTTAGCTCTGGGTTTGGGATGCTAGGTTGGGATTCTGGATTGGGATTCTGAATTGGGATTGTAGATTGGGATTCTGGATTGGGATTCTGGATTAGGATTCTGGATTGGGATTCTGGATTGGGATTCTTGATGGGGATTCTGGATGGGGATTCTGGATTGGGATTCTGGATGGGGATTCTGGATGGGGATTCTGGATGGGGATTCTGGATGGGGATTCTGGATTGGGATTCTGGATTGGGATTTAGAACCGTAGGTTAGTGTTTTTGATTTAAACATATTGTTCGCATTTCACAGCATTTGGGATGCACGAAAAACCATTGAGATAAAATCAAAGCCATTATTTAATGTGATTCAAATTGATTAAGGAAAAGCATAATCTTAAAATAATATTATTATTTTATTTAAATATAATTTCGAACTTTGAAAATGATTCAAAATATAAATAAATGGATTAAGAAGGGCGCTTTATTGCGAATGGTGGCTGTCTGGGGAATCAACAAAAGGCGGAACACGACAGAATCAAACTTATTACGTAATAAAGAAAATTCAACGATTCAACTAAGTAAGGAGCGGTGAAAATGAAGTTGTCCGCAACAAAACAACCAAGTACTACAGTTGGACAGAAATATTACATAAAAAGCTAATATGTCTACTAACAGCAGTCTGTAGCGATTTTTTATCAACAAAGTGCAATAACAGTTGAAATCAACCCGCTGCATCCATTGCCAGCCAATAGGAAATTAAAATGCGCGAAAGTTTGCTAAAGTTCGAAAGTTCGATTCCTAGTGCAGTCACATTAATTTTGGGGCTAAATTGGAATCTCGGCTTGGCTCTGCTCGTGCAATTAACGGTCTTGAGGGTCAACTCCCAAGGCACAGTGAAGTGTACATGCTTAGCCGATGTACACCCTGAGTGAGCGTGTGTACAAGTGCGTGCCTGCGAACAGTCCTTCGGCGACATCGTCACACAACCAGCGCTGTAGACAAGCGCGCCAATACTGAACGCAGGCGCGCACTCATACACACGATCACTCAGGGTGTACATCGGCCAAGCATGTACACTCTCTGTGCCCTGGGGGGGGGGGTTGACCCTCATGACCGTGAATTGCACGACAACCCAACAGCCAATTTGCACACAAGCCCCAAAATAACCCAACAGTGACGCTCTGGAGTTGCTGCTCCTGGTTAAGCCAAGTTCAGCACGACAGTCTTGAGGTTGAGGTACTCCTCGATGCCGTAGCCCACGCCGGACTCGCTGCCCAGCCCCGACTCGTTCCAGCCTCCGAACGGGGCGATGCAGGAGCTCACCATGGACTCGTTGACCCCGACCATGCCAACATTGAGCTGCTCCGCCACTCGCCAGCACTGTCCGACATCGGCCGAGTAGAAATAACCGGCCAGCCCCACTCGACAGTCGTTCGCCAGTTCGACAACATCCGCCTCGCTGTCGAACTCGAACGCGGCAACAAGCGGGCCGAAAATCTCCTCGCGAAAGCAGGCGGAGTCGCGGCCCAGGCCCGACACCACCGTCGGTTGGAAAAAGTGGCCGGCGCCGCTGCCGACCTTGACCGACTGGCCGCCGGCGAGCACCCGGCCGCCGCGCTGCTTGGCGTCAGCCAGGAGCCGCTCCAGCTTCGACTCGGCGGCCGCGTTGATCAGCGGGCCCAGTTGAGTGCCCGCCTGCACGGTTGGGGGAGGGGTTGGTGCAATTCCCCCCTCTGACCGCTTGTGCAATTCCCCCTCTGACCGCTTGTGCGATTCCCCCTCTGACCGCTTGTGCAATTCCCCTCTGACCCCTTATCAAATTCTCCTTGATTGCTTGTGCTAAATTGCTTCCTCATGAGGCCGTGAGCACTTGAGGCAATTCCCCAGCAACCCAACAGCCAACAAACCTCGAAGCCATCGCCAACTTTCATTTCGGCAACCCGTTCGCACAGCTTAGCCAGAAACTTTTGGCTAACGCGGCGCTGCAAGAAAATCCGGTTGGGACAAACGCAAGTCTGGCCCGTGTTGCGAAATTTGGCCTGAATGAGGCCAGCCACCTGCGGTGAATAGGGGGAAATGTTTTGCTAGAAATAAATTTGTTCAGACAGTGATAACTTGAAATTTGATACGAGGTAAACAAAAAATTATAGTTTTTTTCCGTCTTTGACAAGTTATACATACTTGAAAACAGTGTAAACATTGCAGAGATGGTGGAAGTTTCGAGCCTATGTGAAGATTTTAGATTGTGTGAAGATTTGAGTTTCTGAAGATTTGAGTTTGTGTGAAGATTTGAGTTTCTGAAGATTTGAGTTTGTGTGAAGATTTGAGTTTGTGTGAAGATTTGAGTTTTGTGAAGATTTGAGTTTTGTGAAGATTTAAGTTTGTGTGAAGATTTTAATTTTTGTGAAAATTAGAGTTTGTGTGAAAATTTGAGCTTGTGTGAAGATTTTTGTGTGAAGATTAGAATTTGTGTGAAGATTTGAGTTTGTGTGAAGATTTGAGTTTGTGTGAAGATTCGAGCTTGTGTGAAGATTTGAGTTTGTGTGAAGATTTGAGTTTGTGTGAAGATTTGAGTTTGTGTGAAGATTTAAGTTTGTGTGAAAATTTGAATTTATGTGAAGATTCGAGCTTGTGTGAAGATTTGAGCTTGTGTGAAGATTAGAGCTTGTGTGAAGATTTGAGTTTGTGTGAAGATTTGAGCTTGTGTGAAGATTTGAGCTTGTGTGAAGATTTGAGTTTGTGTGAAGATTAGAGCTTGTGTGAAGATTTTGGGCTTGTGTGGAGATTTGAGCTTTTTGTGAAGATTTGAGCTTGTGTGAAGATTCGAGCTTGTGTGAAGATTATAGCTTGTGTGAAGATTTGAGTTTGTGTAAAGATTTGAGTTTGTGTGAAGATTTGAGTTTGTGTAAAGAAAAACATCCCTCCCCCCCAAAAAATCTCACAGCCTTGTCAACATCGGCCGAATCGAACACAATAAACGGAGCATTGCCGCCGAGCTCCATAGTGACTCGCTTCACCGTACTGGAGGCCTGTGCCAGCAGCAGCTTGCCCGTGTCCGTGCTGCCGGTGAAGCTCACGTGCTTCACGGCCGGGTCGGTGGTCAGAACTCGGCCAACTTCGGCAGCTCGGCTTCGCGAGCACGTGACCACATTGAGGGCACCTGGCGGCAGCAGGGCGTCGGCGGCCAGTTGGCACAGGGCCAGGGCCGTCAGCGGTGTGTCCTCGGCCGGCTTGATCACCACCGTGCAGCCGGCGGCGAGGGCGGCGCCAGCCTTCCGGGTGATCATGGCGGCGGGGAAATTCCACGGGGTGATCATGCCGCACACGCCTGCGGTTGGGGTTCAGGGGAGGTCAAGCTCTAGGTAAGGCGCCAGTGACCCAGTGACAGGTCAGGCACACCAGTAACCCAATGACAGGTCAGGCACACCAGTGACCCAATGACAGGTCAGGCACACCAGTAACCCAATGACAGGTCAGGCACATCAGTGACCCAATGACAGGTCAGGCACATCAGTGACCCAATGACAGGTCAGGCACATCAGTGACCCAATGACAGGTCAGGCACATCAGTGACCCAATGACAGGTCAGGCACACCAGTAACCCAATGACAGGTCAGGCACACCAGTGACCCAATGACAGGTCAGGCACACCAGTGACCCAATGACAGGTCAGGCACACCAGTAACCCAATGACAGGTCAGGCACACCAGTGACCCAATGACAGGTCAGGCACATCAGTGACCCAATGACAGGTCAGGCACACCAGTAACCCAATGACAGGTCAGGCACACCAGTGACCCAATGACAGGTCAGGCACACCAGTGACCCAATGACAGGTCAGGCACACCACTGACCCAATGACAGGTCAGGCACACCAGTGACCCAATGACAGGTCAGGCACACCACTGACCCAATGACAGGTCAGGCACACCAGTGACCCAATGACAGGTCAGGCACACCAGTGACCCAATGACAGGTCAGGCACACCAGTGACCCAATGACAGGTCAGGCACACCAGTGACCCAATGACAGGTCAGGCACACCAGTGACCCAATGACAGGTCAGGCACACCACTGACCCAATGACAGGTCAGGCACACCAGTGACCCAATGACAGGTCAGGCACACTGACCCAATCAAGTCAAGGAAGGCGCTGCACAAAGCAATGCCTGATTTGACTCACCCTGCGGCTGCTTGAGCGTGAAAATTCGCTTGTCAGGCGTCGGGCCCTGCAGAGTCTGGCCGGTGACCCGAATGCCCTCTTCGGCGAACCAGCGAATAAAGGAGGCACCGTAGGCGACCTCGCCGCGAGATTCGGCGAGCGGCTTGCCGTTCTCCAGGGTCATGAGAGCGGCCAGGTCCTCGCAGCGGTCCTGGATCAGGCGCTCCCAGCTGTGCAGAAGAGCAGCTCGCTGAGATGGCGTCTTGCCGCGCCAGGCTTCAAATGCAACCTGCGGGGAGCCGAGTGACAGATGCGAGCTGCGGGTGGAGCTGCAGACTTTTCTTGTACATTAATTTATTAACTGATGGTTTTCACTTTGAGTTCACTTTGACTCCTAACTTGACCATCTGTCACTCCTAATTGGACCATCTGTCCCTCCTAATTTGACAAGCTGTCACTCTTAATTTCAGAATCTGTCACTCCTGATTAGAACATCTGTTACTCCTGATTTGACAAGCTACTCTTAATTTAAGAGTCTGTCACTTCTAATTAGACAAGCTGTCACTCCTAATTAGACAAGATGTCACTCCTAATTTGACAAGCTGTCACTCCTAATTAGACAAGATGTCACTCCTAATTAGACAAGCTGTCACTCCTAATTAGACAAGCTGTCACTCCTAATTAGACAAGATGTCACTCCTAATTTGACAAGCTGTCACTCTTAATTTCAGAATCTGTCACTCCTGATTTGACCAGCTGTCACTTTTTATTTCAGAATCTGTCACTTCTAATTAGACAAGCTGTCACTCTTCATTTCAGAGTCTGTGACTCCTAATTACACAAGCTGTCACTCCTAATTTGACAAGCTGTCACTCCTAATTTCAGAATCTGTCCCTCCTGATTAGACCACCTGCCACTCCTAATTTCAGAGTCTGTCACTCCTAATTGAAACCCTCTGTCACTCCTAATTTGACAATCGGTCACTTCTAATTTGAAAAGCTGTCACACCTAATTTAGGAGTCTTTCACTCCTAATAAGACAAGCTGTCACTCTTTATTTCAGAATCTGTAACTCCTAATTAGACAAGCTGTCACTCCTGATTTGACAAGCTGTCACTCTTAATTTAAGAGTCTGTCACTCCTAATTAGACAAGCTGTCTCTCCTAATTTGAAAATCTCTCACTCCTAATTGAACAATCCGTCACTCCTAATTTGACAATCTGTCACTTAATACTTTATCGCAAAAGGGCTACTCAAGTACAAGATAGAAGTAATATTAACACCAAATAATCACCTGAGCATGCGCAATGGCGGCTGTTGCATCAGCAGCTCCCATGTCTGGCACCTTGCAGACAAGTTCCCCATTTGCCGGATTGTAGACTGGGAAGCTCTCTCCATTGGCTGCATTCACCCATTGGCCATTGACAAAGGCTTTCTCACGCAGCAGGCTTTTGTAAGATGATGACGACATTGCGCGACTAGATAGGCTTAGAAGAGTTCTAGCAATCTGTGAACTTAGAAGCAAGCGCATAGCTACAAAAAAGGAAGAAATCAGGGAGGACACTAAAGCTCAGAAACAATTTTGATAACATTTTTTAATTTAAATCTTTGATATCCTGCATAAAAGCAAGTATACTTCCTTATTGGTGTCAAGAATATTTGATACAATTCAATCTTCATTAAAAAAATAGTTTACAAGTCATTTTGATCATGATAAAAGCTATTATAGTTTTCCAAAAGCACAAAAAATAGTATTTAATAGATCAGCTTTGTTCAATACTTAGTTCTATGCCAATTTTCCAAAACCTCATTTAGGATTCACATTACTATTAAATATCTAAATTCCTAATGAATTTGATTACACTAAATTTTATTATATTATAAGTCTATTGAATCAGTATTATAATATTACTTGAAATGGTTAAAATTAAAAAAGATAAAATTTGATTGATAAAAAAATCAACAATTATCTATAAGTTATGAAAAGAAATAGCTAGCAAAAATAGTTTGTCTAAAATATCTTTGCATTCATATTTTCATATTTTTAGATATGAAAATATATTCCTTTAAAGAGAAAAATTGAATGGCTAAGCCTAAAAACTCTGGATAGCAGGAAGGACTAAAACAAATTAAAAAAATCAAAGTAATTAAAATTTCTTAAATGTATTTAGACTTCTAAGACATCAGTTAAATTAAAATAGAACATAAAATATTTATGCAGAAATATTGACACAACTATCCAGAAGTCTAGGGAAAATGCAGATGTACAAAGAAAATAAAAATTAAATAAGAATTTATACTTAACTAATTGAATTCAAATATAATTTAATTAAACTAGTAGATTTGTATCTTAATAATAAGCTCACCTGTTCGAGTTTTCCAAATTAAGGCTAAACTGTCTTTGATATGGTTGATTGAATTTACGATTTTTTGCCTAAACAAATTAGCAAAGCAGTCAAAAAATTACAAACTAAATAAATTATAGTTTTATTTTAATCTTAAGTCACTATAGGAAAAGTTTTCAGGTCCGCATTTGTAAACCATGATAGAAATTTCTGCTTTGTGTAGTTAACTATAAGTCGCGGTTCATGGAAAATTTATTGTTCGTGCGACAATCCGAACTCGAGCCAAATCATATACTATAATAAATTTTATTGCAACCTATACATATTGCAACATTCCAAGCTGCTGAATATTATTTTTCTTTTGCGTTAGCTATAACTTTTGTGGATCAATGGGGCAGGAACTACTGGAAGTCAAAATGTTGTTACAATGGTCTTAGCCTAGCCAACGGTCTCTACTGGTACGACACCAGGATGTAATTTTCATTGATAATGACTTTTGATGCTGGCAGGAGGCCCTAAAATTAAATTTTCTGTCACAAAGATAAAATCATGTATAATATAGCCGAAAGTTAAAGATTCAAAATCGCTTGGAATTTTCATGCAAGAAGACGATTATAAAATCATTGATCGAATAGATAAAGCAATAAAGTAATAGTTAAGTAGCAAAATTTAGATAAAAACAAACCGTTTAATCAAATTTTAGTAAGCAAAACTGATTTTTAAACCAACGTCTATAGTTACCAATGAAGATAGACTGAATGACTGAATAGACTGATAGGTTGAATGTATGAATACTATATACAACAAATTAAATCGATCAAGAGCTTGTACACGATAAAATGCAACTTTAAAGTAAACTCTAAAATGATAATAGTTATACACTTCAGCTTACCATAATTGAAGAGTTCGTAAGCGGCTGCTCGGTAGGGGGCCCAAATCAAGCAAAATTTCTTTTGGAGCTACCATTATATATAACTGCACTTGTAGAAGGCCAAATAAAAAACAAAGCATTCACACAGCGGCTCAACACACGTCCATTATCTTATCTACACTCATGTACATCTACGAGTAATTTCGCTATGCGAACCGAAAATGTACTGTTCCTCATTTTGATAAAGTATGCATTTTATGCGCACATTGCATTATCTTTAGAAGCTTCTTTCAGGGACAGCTAGGAGTTACTAGATTCGATTGGACGCAACATGCCCCACGATTCATTCGAAAATTGCAAAACTGCTTTGACTTTAGAGGTATTTTGCTCTACAGTTCTAAACGACATAGCATGCATAATGTACATGTAGCTGCACGTACTGGAACAAAACCTTGAGTTATTAACTGCGCGGGTTTAAATTTTTTGAGAGGTGGGCAGACAACAAACTGACAGGCAGACAGACAGACAAACAAACAGACAGACAGACAGACAGACAGACAGACAGACAGACAGACAGACAGACAGACAGACAGACAGACAGACAGACAGACAGACAGACAGACAGACAGACAGACAGACAGACAGACAGACAGACAGACAGACAGACAGACAGACAGACAGACAGACAGACAGACAGACAGACAGACAGACAGACAGACAGACAGACAGACAGACAGACAGACAAACAGACCTAGTTCATTCCAGTTACAGTATATAGACCGACATGTAGATCATTTCGGCCATGACAGAACCACATCCTACATAGAGCTATCCAGTTTATTCCCGTCATCATAAAGACCTACTAAATAATTTCCCGAGTTTATTTTAGACTCGATCATAGAAACCATAGAAATAGAAACAGTCACAAGAAGCTACTTTGGATGCGACATGTTTGCGTGGGTATAAAAAAAAATAACCCTTTTTATAAGCTTTAAAATAATTTCGAAACTATATATTTCATTACAGTTTAGTTTCGAGCTTTGTGAAGCGACCAAACTTGAATATATAATATGAGATGCAGTTGAGACGTACGAACGTCGTTTTCTGTCGATGTAATGTAAAAGTACATATTGGTCAGCAACGTCGATAGCTAGAGACAATCCGACGTCGAATTGCTGTACAGGTTTAAAAAGTTTGACAGCTATAAAATGTACTTTCATCAAGCCTAAAAGTTTCACAAAGTATATCTTGTAGAACATTCTTGAGTCGTTATTTGCAACATTAGTTAGGGAAGTATTCTAAATAGAACTGAACTAATGCATACATGTAGCTCGTACATTATATCGTCCCGCTCAAGGCGATCGATCGTTTGTCGATTAAGGACTACTCAAGTAACATATATACTTAAGTTGTCCTTGTTGTCGAATTGAATAAAGAATTTATTGTGGTTGGCAGTCAAGCACATGAGACACAAGCCTCACTCTCAGGAAGTGAAGTTTGCCATTTCTTTAATTTAGCATGTACATGTACAACATGTTACTCTGAATTGCAATTTGTATACATGTAGTTGTGTAGTGAAAGTTGTTTTTCATATTACTTTCTTTTTATTTCATAAGCCCAAGCCAAAGTTGCAAATGCTCACAAATGAAATTTTTGTTTTGCTCCTTACTTCTTTAAGTGCAAGTACGAGTATACTAGAATTAAATTTGTTGCATACTCCAGATCAAATGCAATCAAAAGATTTTGTGATGAAAAAATCATTATTCCGATCTTTACGTGTACCTTTTTTCCAGAAAATTGTTGGCCTCCTATAAATTACATGCATTGTACACGATATTTTAGTTTTACGTCCTCTTATACTAGTGGTCCAGCTTGATTTGAAACTTGTGACTAGCATGTACGCGTTGTACAAACGAGTATTTGTATGTAAATGTACTAAAGCGACATGCATGAATTAATAGCCTACCGCGATGCATACCCCTTGCATGTATACACATGTAGAACTGATCAGGAATATTATACCAACCTTGTACAAGAAAAATATAAATTTGATATGCATGCATTTTACTATCAAAACGTTTTGATCGGGTAAATCTCTTTATTAAGACTCACTGAGCATTGCAGGGCAGGCAATGAAGACAAAATCTGCCTCGCGTAGCTAAATGCGCTGCAGGAAATTAAAAAAGCATTGTGGGCCCCCACAAGGCTTTGCCCGGGCAAACCTCGGCGGGAAAAAACTTGGTGTGCAGCTCTGCGGGCAAATCTCGACGCGACGGGCAATTCGTCTGCGTGGGCAATTCTCATGGACCAAGTTGCAGCTTTGTGTCAATCACATATGCAAAATGAACTTATATAACTATTCGATGCAACACCAGATCAATGGCCATATATATAATACGTGTTTTGACTACATGTACATGTACTGTAAGCTCTGCATACTGCATATACATCAATAGAAGGTTTAATTAGGTAGAGACCAAGCATATATGCTCCGAAACAAAGTTAATCCAAAGGATCAAAATGAAAACGTCTTTATTTCGCATTCCTTAGTCTTTTTGGAGTTACGATTTATCCTGTACAATTCGTAAAAGTTAACCTATTATCTCTAAAAAGCCAAGCCGAAAGTTTTAAATTTAAACAAATAAAAAGACCTACTTATTTTGGATCAAAAAAGCCCAGCCAATAAATTATTACTTATGTACTAAAAGCGCTTTTTGATTGTGTAAAATAAATAAATAAAAACACTTTTTGACATTTAGTGAGTATGTTGTTATCTTCAACTTCTAATAATCAAATAGTTTTTTACAGGTTTGTTGTTTGAGTCTCGAGATCGTCTTTCAAAATAGAATTTTGACCAACTGAAACTGCAGCATGAAGTCAGTTAAAAGTACAATAAAGAGCACATGGACTCCGCTTTCAAAGGACGAGACAAATGCGGCTGTATGTTATACAGAATTATCTGTGAAATTTTTTACAGATTGGTGGATTTAGTCAATAATAATTAAACTTAATACAGCTTTCTCGTATATTAGGATCCATTGGTTTCGCGCAAAATGGCGTCGTATTTTTTTCATTTTTAAAAATTTCATAGCACAAAATTATTATGCAGGCTTGAAAATACAATGACTTTTACTGCAACATGTACGAGCATTGTCTATACTTTAAACTGCTCTAAATGTAATCTATCATATGTTAATTTCATAATTTTGTTTGAAGTACCTAAAAAACACAAAAATAAACAATTAATAATTAAATAAATGAATGTTTAAAACTTTTCATAAATTATAACTAACAGTTTGTTTTGAAAAGCAAATTGTAAAATTGTACTCTAAAAGTTTGGGCTACTATTTTGTTCTTTACCTCAAGATTATTTTCTTGGCCAAAAGTTATACAGTACTCCAGTATGTACTTTGTTAATCATTTTAAAGCTTAGCTGAACCTTGATGAAAGACAACTCTTAAATTAAATATTTGACATAATATAAATGTTTAAAGCATCACTTTAATTAAATATAACTGGCTAGATTTGTAAAGATTTTTTCGTTTCATTAAATTTATGAAAAGCAAACCACCTCGTATTTATTTTATGCCTTTAGTTTTTACAGTAATGTCAATACTTGATGTAATTAAGCTAATTTCCTCTCCTGACTCATTTTAGATTTTTGAGGAACGACGTAACCTTTTAAACAAATGGGTAAGCTCATTGGAGAAACATTCGTTATTGTTTATCATATAAAAAATCAGGAATTTTGAATTATGACTTGGTTTCAGTTCGCGAAATGGACCGACGAGCAGCGAAAGACGGCACTGAACGACCTGGTGCGAGCGTGCAACCAGTCCCAGATCGAACATCTGCACGAAGTCACGAAGCCCAGAGTGGTTCTGCACAAGGTGGACTTCACCCGCCAGCTGCCAAGGAGCCTCAGCTTGCTGCTGCTGTCCTACTTGGATCCGCGCAGCCTCTGTCGGGCGGCTCAGGTGACTCAAACTGCCGCCATGACTGGCCCCACCCACTTGCCACGCGACAACCTAGCGCACCTATACAGAACACCACACCCGATTACCACAACAAAGCTCACACTGGATTCCCTATCCCATCCGCTGACAGGTAAGCTGGTACTGGAACTGGCTGTGCGACTCTGACGAAGTCTGGCTGCCCAAGTGCGCCCGCCTTGGCTGGTTCCTGCCCGCCCAGGCGCATCGGGACGTTGAAAGCTTCACCTTCTGGACTGGCAAAGCCGTCACGCCCGGAGTCTACAAGCGGCTGTACTTGGAGAACCTCACCAGCCTGCAGGTATGAGAGGGAGAGTACGGAGGGAGAAGGAGAGAGGGTCCAGGTTCGACCCTGGGCTGTGGCACTCCGTCGACCTCAAGGAATAGTACAACAAAGCGTGCCTGGGGGGCATCGAATTCACTGCATTATTTAGTTAGTTAGTTGGTTAGTTAGCTCAGTTAGTTAGTAGTGAGTTAGTTAGTTTGTTTGTTTGTTTGTGAGTTAGTTAGTTAGTTATTTAGTTTGTTTGTTTGTTTGTTTGTTTGTTTGTTAGTTAGTTAGTGAGTTAGTTAGTTAGCTCAGTTAGTTAGTAGTGAGTTAGTTAGTTTGTTTGCTTGTGAGTTAGTTAGTTAGTTATTTAGTTAGTTAGTTAGTTAGTTAGTTAGTTAGTTAGTTAGTTAGTTAGTTAGTTAGTTAGTTAGTTAGTCAGTTAGTTAGTTCGTTAGTTAGTTAGTTAGTTAGTTACTTAGTCAGTGAGTTAGTTAGTTAGTTAGTTAGTTAGTTAGTTAGTTAGTTAGTTAGTTAGTTAGTTAGTTAGTTAGCTCAGTTAGTTAGTAGTGAGTTAGTTAGTTTGTTAGTTTGTTTGTTAGTTAGTTAGTTAGTTATTTAGTTTGTTAGTTTGTTTGTTAGTTTGTTAGTTAGTTAGTTAGTTAGTTAGTTAGTTAGTTAGTTAGTTAGTTAGTTAGTTTGTTAGTTAGTTAGTTAGTTAGTTAGTTTGTTAGTGAGTTAGTTAGTTAGTTAGTTAGTTAGTTAGTGAGTTAGTTAGTTAGTTAGTCAGTGAGTTAGTTAGTTAGTTAGTTAGTTAGTCAGTTAGTTAGTTAGTTAGTTAGTTAGTTAGTTAGTTAGTTAGTTAGTTAGTTAGTTAGTTAGTCAGTTAGTTAGTTAGTTAGTTAGTTAGTTAGTTAGTTAGTTAGTTAGTTAGTTAGTTAGTTAGTTAGTTAGTTAGTTAGTTATGTAACAGGGGTTTTACCTCCTACTTTATCAATTTTAATCCCAACCGCTGATACCAAGTTGTTACAGGCGTGATTCTCCCTTCTTAATAATATCTCACTGCTGACACCAAGTTGTTACAGGGTTTTTGGCTCTCTATAAAATTCCACTGTTATGCCACCAGAGTTGTACCAGGGCTAATTTACTATTCTCTTAAGTGTTCTTGTTAGGTTGGTAGCTGCCACCAAGATTATTCTATTAATAAATTATGAGTTTATCAATATTTGAATAATCTGAAAAATGTTTCTTAGAATAGGTCTGAGTATTTAGTCTGAGTATTTAGTCTGAGTATTAGTCTGAGTATTATTCTTAGAAAAACTGTTAGCCCTGAGAGGTGTACTCTTCTGATTATTCTGGTAGCGTTCTATTATTCTGGTAGCGTTATACTTAATAATGGCCTGAGCGGTATTTTGGCTTACTGGTATATATATTTCATGTACTTTGCAAGTCCTTGGGCGTTACCGAGATCAGAGGGTCACAGCCTCCGTTATTCTTACACGTCTTACTTCAGATCTACTTCGCAACTTATCACTACTCAACACTTTCCTTCTTAGTAGTATATACGGTACACACCTCCGTCTACTTCACTCTTACTTCTTAAAGGAATGAATACAGAAACACTTCTTCAATTCTTATTTTCTCGGAACTCTTATTAATTGCTATCAACTGTTTTATTGAACCGCGATGCGCGAGGTTGCTTCTCCCTCCGCCAAATTTGCCTGTATTTATAATAATTTTTCTCGTAGATTAAAACAAAAATTAACTCGCGTAAAATATTATCAAAAATACGAGTAGTAAAACAAAAATGCGTCGTAGTTTTTTGGCGTGAATTTAAAATGTAATAAATGATAGCTATTTTTTTGAAAGCAATCGGGAGGGGCCCTTTACAGTTAGTTAGTCAGTTAGTTACTTAGTTACTTAGTTAGTTAGTTAGTCAGTTAGTTAGTTAGTCAGTTAGTTAGTTAGTTAGTTAGTTAGTTAGTTAGTTAGTTAGTTAGTTAGTTACTTAGTTAGTTACTTAGTTAGTCAGTCAGTTAGTTCGTTAGTTAGTTAGCTGACCCGAATCTCCACCCACAGGTGGAGGGCCCGACCCTAAAGGAGATGCAGCGCCTGCAGGAGACGGCACGCAGGCAGGACGAGGCCAAGGCCCGAAAAGCCAAGGCCAAGCGCGAGGCCGAGCTGGCCAAGAAGCGCACCCTGTCTGGCGCAGTCTGGCGCGCACCGGACAAGCACCCGGTGGACACCATGCGCTACAACTACTTGGATCGTCGGGACATTCAACAGATGGAGAGCCGGCGCAAAGAGCCGCAGCCGCACAACACGTAGGAAGCCGCTTTGTTGATCCTTATAAAATCGACCATTAAACCTCATTGAACCGAAGCCTAATTAGACATCTTTGGATGAGCAATCTACCGAATCACCTGCCACTGGGCCGCCCGCTCCCCCTGGATCCCGCAGGATGCGCAGCGTCGTGCTGACGGGCACAGGCAAGCTGCCGGCCGGGGCCGCCTCAGTCGCAGCTGGCGACGCAGCTTCAAAGAAGCGACACGCCGTCAACATCCGAGCTCTGCATCAGGTGTGGCAAACATAAAGTCATGATAATAAGAGCAATAAAAATTCAGTGTCTACTTTCGCACTTTTCTACTAACAAGTAGTCAAGTTTGAATGTGCAGCCGAATAAAATAAGAAAAAATCTCCGCGCAGAGACTGCAATCGGACACGACGGTGACTCGCGGCAACCCCGAGCTTCCGCCTAGCGCTGGCAAAAATTTCAAGACCGTCGATTTAGCGGAACCCTCCGGGGGCGGCGGCGGTGGCGGCGGCGGTGGCGGCGGCTACCTGGTGGAGACTCTGCTGGACGGTCAGCTGATGGAGTCGCGGCCTTGGACGCTGAACGAAGGCGAGCTGGAGTAGGGTTAATTCCGCTATTTGAATTCGCGTCCTGGCCTCCAAATCTACTGTCTAGTAGTATTCTGTGCATGTTAATTTCATTCATACGCTCGAGAACTGCTTCGCTGTTGAAGTAGAAGCAGAACGTTATTTCTGCAGAACATTGATATGCTTTAGCTAGCCTGTTTAAGTTTAGCTACAATATGCTCGCACTATCACTATAATTCGTGACCCAATAAAAGGCACAAAATTTTCTGCTACTGCTTCAACGTATGGTACTCATAGCTCAATAAAACGCCCCCAGCCCGTGCTCAGTGAGAGACAGGATTAGGAAAAAAAGTTTATTGAAATTTTACCAGGAGTGACTCCATTTTCCATAGATTAACTACCGCGAATCAAAAAGTAAAGAAGCTCCTTTACGATCGTTAATGATTTCATCAGCCGGGAATGATTTGCAATTGTCCATGGCTTTAATCCGGGAATGAATAGCAATTCTCTATGGCTTTAAGCCTAGAATGAGTTGCAATTGTCTATGGCTTTAAGCCTAGAATGAGTTGCAATTGTCTATGGCTTTAAGCCTAGAATGAGTTGCAATTGTCTATGGCTTTAAGCCTAGAATGAGTTGCAATTGTCTATGGCTTTAAGCCTAGAATGAGTTGCAATTGTCTATGGCTTTAAGCCTAGAATGAGTTGCAATTGTCTATGGCTTTAAGCCTAGAATGAGTTGCAATTGTCTATGGCTTTAAGTCAAGAATGAGTTGCAATTGTCTATGGCTTTAAGCCTAGAATGAGTTGCAATTGTCTATGGCTTTAAGTCAAGAATGAGTTGCAATTGTCTATGGCTTTAAGCCTAGAATGAGTTGCAATTGTCTATGGCTTTAAGCCTAGAATGAGTTGCAATTGTCTATGGCTTTAAGCCTAGAATGAGTTGCAATTGTCTATGGCTTTAAGCCTAGAATGAGTTGCAATTGTCTATGGCTTTAAGTCAAGAATGAGTTGCAATTGTCTATGGCTTTAAGCCTAGAATGAGTTGCAATTGTCTATGGCTTTAAGCCTAGAATGAGTTGCAATTGTCTATGGCTTTAAGCCTAGAATGAGTTGCAATTGTCTATGGCTTTAAGTCAAGAATGAGTTGCAATTGTCTATGGCTTTAAGTCAAGAATGAGTTGCAATTGTCTATGGCTTTAAGCCTAGAATGAGTTGCAATTGTCTATGGCTTTAAGCCTAGAATGAGTTGCAATTGTCTATGGCTTTAAGTCAAGAATGAGTTGCAATTGTCTATGGCTTTAAGTCAAGAATGAGTTGCAATTGTCTATGGCTTTAAGCCTAGAATGAGTTGCAATTGTCTATGGCTTTAAGCCTAGAATGAGTTGCAATTGTCTATGGCTTTAAGTCAAGAATGAGTTGCAATTGTCTATGGCTTTAAGTCAAGAAATATTTGTTGCCATTCAAATAGTACGAAGCTGAGAGCGCTGTATAAACGTTGGAGCAGTAACAGGAAAAAATTACCTTTTTATAAGATCACCTCACCCACTAAAGGGTCCTTCTGAGGCATACTGTAAAGCATCGCAGATTGATAGGAAACTATACTCGTATTATTTTTGTTGCTGACACAGCAGAAATAAAACCAATTTATTGTCAATCACTGCAAATTGGCCGACAAGTTTTTCTGGCTTTCGAATTCAGTGAGAATTTTGAATAAAATCTAGGATTTTTTCATTTCCGTCGTAATTCTCAGTCACCAGCAGCAGCATACAAAAACCTCTGAATATTAGTCATAGATCAGACCATATATGGAAAGTCTGCAATCAAAACGCATGTTAAGCATGTCCGCTTTTCTCACCAGAAAATTTATTACAATCGTTAAATAAAACAAAACTGATGCTTTTCCACTGTCCGGAAATGAAAAATTTCTGAAAATTATTAAATTTCTGCAGCTTTGAACCAATTCTAATGAACTGTCTGTCTGTCTGTCTGTCTGTCTGTCTGTCTGTCTGTCTGTCTGTCTGTCTGTCTGTCTGTCTGTCTGTCTGTCTGTCTGTCTGTCTGTCTGTCTGTCTGTCTGTCTGTCTGTCTGTCTGTCTGTCTGTCTGTCTGTCTGTCTGTCTGTCTGTCTGTCTGTCTGTCTGTCTGTCTGTCTGTCTGTCTGTCTGTCTGTCTGTCTGTCTGTCTGTCTGTCTGTCTGTCTGTCTGTCTGTCTGTCTGTCTGTCTGTCTGTCTGTCTGTCTGTCTGTCTGTCTGTCTGTCTGTCTGTCTGTCTGTCTGTCTGTCTGTCTGTCTGTCTGTCTGTCTGTCTGTCTGTCTGTCTGTCTGTCTGTCTGTCTGTCTGTCTGTCTGTCTGTCTGTCTGTCTGTCTGTCTGTCTGTCTGTCTGTCTGTCTGTCTGTCTGTCTGTCTGTCTGTCTGTCTGTCTGTCTGTCTGTCTGTCTGTCTGTCTGTCTGTCTGTCTGTCTGTCTGTCTGTCTGTCTGTCTGTCTGTCTGTCTGTCTGTCTGTCTGTCTGTCTGTCTGTCTGTCTGTCTGTCTGTCTGTCTGTCTGTCTGTCTGTCTGTCTGTCTGTCTGTCTGTCTGTCTGTCTGTCTGTCTGTCTGTCTGTCTGTCTGTCTGTCTGTCTGTCTGTCTGTCTGTCTGTCTGTCTGTCTGTCTGTCCGTCTGTCTGTCTGTCTGTCTGTCTGTCTGTCTGTCTGTCTGTCTGTCTGTCTGTCTGTCTGTCTGTCTGTCTGTCTGTCTGTCTGTCTGTCTGTCTGTCTGTCTGTCTGTCTGTCCGTCTGTCTGTCTGTCTGTCTGTCTGTCTGTCTGTCTGTCTGTCTGTCTGTCTGTCTGTCTGTCTGTCTGTCTGTCTGTCTGTCTGTCTGTCTGTCTGTCTGTCTGTCTGTCTGTCTGTCTGTCTGTCTGTCTGTCTGTCTGTCTGTCTGTCTTAGTGTCTGTCTGTCTGTCTTAGTGTCTGTCTGTCTTTCTTAGTGTCTGTCTGTGTTATTGTCTTTCTGTCTGTCTGTGTTATTGTCTGTGTGTTTACTTGGACCTTTCGTCAGTATTTTTCCATGGACGACCCGTTTTAACTGGACCCCTTACGTGGACCACCATATATATTTCTACATGAAAGGTTAAAGATGTTTTACATAGACCTATGATGGAGTCTACCAGAAAACGATCGTGGTCCCTAAAGTTGCTCACTCGAAGTTCTTTTGGTTCCAAGTTACAACGGTTTCAGTTTACCTGGACCTTTTACTCGGTCCACCTAAACCGATTTTCGAGGTCCACGTAAATCGAAATTTCACATGACCCATTTTCAAAAACTGTCTGTTTGGTGTTTGTTTTGTGTCTGTTAGGTAAATTGGTAGCTGAGGCGGAAGGCCTTTTAGTTTCAATAGATGGAATGGCAGCGAAGATCTTGCGCTGCTTTGCGCGTATATTTATATTACAAACAGCGCGAGATTATTGAGGGGCCTAGGGAGGTGCGCACATGTGGCGTGGCGTGATTGGCTACGCAAACCCTCCTTCCTGGCTTAGCGAGCCGGCTGGCGCGGTGCGCCACCACCCCACCTCAGCTAGACAGAGGTTGGCGGGGGGGGGGGTTTCCAGTGCGGCTGCACTGGTGCTGCCGGTCGCGTAGTCTGGCCGCCACATAGCTAAATTTGTCGATTTGCTGTAATCGTGAAAGCGTTGTTTTGCGAAAAAATAACAAATTTTGTAAGCAACAATATGTATAATGGATTTGGGGCTTGGACGACAGACGGAACTATTATATGCTATTAATTTCGAAACAATTTTTATAAAAAATCACGATATTGCATCACAGCATTGAGTCTCCTCTCCACCTTGAGCTACTAAAAATTCTTCTAAGATCGCAATTGTAAGTGATGCAACTGGCCACCTGTGCTGCAGGGAATGATGTATTTACACAATCACACACTATGAAGTAATGATTGATAACAGGCTGTTTCGTACGAGCTATATACCTGTATCTTATTATGTCAAAGCCAAAACGAAAGCCATATTTGTATCGCTATCTTTGAAAGTCGTAGCTTATCCGAACATTTAAGTGCCTTTAACCAAATTCATTGGACGGAAAATCCAGAGTACATCGTGTGATTGGACTAAGTGAGCCGCTCTTATGCTTAAAGGAGCCTCACACTCCTTGAAAGATAGCGGCCTCCAGTGGTTCCCCTAAAACGATGTCCTGTAGCACAGACTAATCTCTACCCCCTTATTTTAGCATGACTGCTTGTCTCATTGTACACAGCAATGTACACTAGTTGTTTGCTTTTTATTAAGACAGCTGATGTCGGGAGATAAGAATTCTAGAATTTTCTGTTTCAAGACTGTGCAGTGTGAATAGACACTGGCCAACCAGTGGGGTATCTCAATGGGCACTGTACATTTGCCAGCCACAGAATCTCGCTAACCAATGTCTAATGAAATTGGCGTGGTGTTGCTTGCCTATAGAAGCCTCGCAATCAGGTCCATTGAAACCCAGACCCGTTGCAATATTAGGCCCCGTTGCAATTGCAACTGCAAGTATAGGAAGAATATCCTGTAGAAAACGGCCGAAAATATTTTACGTCGAAAGGATTGAGAAGTGCTGCAAAAAGAAGTTTTTTATAAAGTGGACTGACTATCCCAGGTAAGAAAATTTTCAAAAAAGAATTACCTCTAAATAATAATTTTCCTTAACTTGTAAAAAATTTAAGGCTTTACTGCTTTTCATTTTTAACATGCTTTGTAGGAGTGAAAACACATGGGAGCCGAAAAAAATATCCCCGAGAACATCGTCAAGGCTCTGCACTCTGAGTGCGGTAAGCTATACTGTACAGTCAATATCAATAGCAAACAATAGCACATTTGCATCAACAACTTATACAGTATTACATTATTTTATACATTTCAGGCAAGTGCTTTCCATCAAGTCAGTAAGTTTTGTTGTAACGTGTTATTAAAATTTTTGATTTTGCGCTTTACTTAAACTATGAACAAATATTGTGGACACAATTCTCCTTTATGTTTTTCTTTGATTCGAAATTCCTATAAAGTACAAAATGATTAGCTTTAGATGAACTAAACAGCTGAACTACTACAACCACTTTCTTCTACGCTTCATACTTCAAAGTAAACAGTCAGTAATTGATTAGGGTCCAGCTAACACACCGTGACACCAACAGACAGACGCAGTCAGTTTAAGATGGTGCCCCGATCTGGGGTCCAGCTAACACACCGTGACACCAACAGACAGACGCAGTCAGTTTAAGATGGTGCCCCGATCTGGGGTCCAGCTAACACACCGTGACACCAACAGACAGACGAGTCTAGCAAGCTTAGAAAGGTGTCCGTTTTCGATTGGAGCTTTTGTTCTGTCAGTGATGTACTTTCCTTATGCGCACCCAACAGCAGGACTCGGGCAGTATGCCAAAGCAACGTTGCTTGGCCAGTCCTACGTCCAGTTTTCAAGAGAACAACTCTGTTTTTATCGGTGACGATTTTGCTGAAGCTTTTGACCCAGATGCATTGTCTTTGGACGTCGACTCAGTGGAAATGAGCGAGCTTGATAGTGATCTGCACCCGGCAATGCAAAGTATTGCTGATACTTATGATGAATACTTTCATGCAGCAAAAGGAAAAGTTGAAGCATCGTGGTGAAGAAGGTTCGAATGATGTGGATGAAGATGATGATTCTGAAGTCATTTGGGAAGAATGTGAGGAATACGATCTTCTTCGGCGTCACGCTCGAGTATCTCCTGATAAAAAGAAGCACAGCTGTTTATTTTGTGGCGAACTTTTTTCGAAGCTGCCTCGCCATCTGATTAGTAGGCATTTAAATGAACTGGAAGTCCAGGAAGCTAAATCGCATCCTAAGAACTCTAAAGGCAAGCAGTTTTTTACCATTTTTGTGAGACATTAACAATGTTTTTTCAAGATTTTTGAGAAAGAAAATGATACATTGGTGACGACATCGTGAACGTTTTTCGCTATTATATTTGCTAAATTTTTATTTGCTATTTATGTCTGTTGCTAGTGTGCGTTCCCAGTGTGTTTTTTTCTATTTGTGCCATTGTTAAAGTCCTCGGCAAATGATTTTATTCGCTAGGCTGCAGATTTGGATTATCTAGTCCCACAACTCCAAATTCGAATTAAAACTTAGTGCCGCTACTTTGTAGGGATCAGTTAGACAAATAGTTGTGTGGTTAAACCGTGTCTGTTGCAAGTGTGCGTTCCCAGTGTGTTTTTAGCAGTTTTTTGTATCAACTATTTAAATGGCTTATACAAAATTGTATTAATTGAAAAAATGAAAAACGGCAGAAATAAATTGCAACGTTTTGCGTTTCTTTAAAATTTTTCCCTTATGTTAAATCGATTATTTACAATCGCGTCCGTCTGTCTTTAACCTTAGCTGTCAGTGTTAGTAGTAGAGAAAACTCAAAATCAACATTTTTGTTTCTTAGACTTTTGCCAATGCATTTCGACCACAATCGGTCATCTTCAGGGCAGACACGTCAATTAATCACACAGAACCATGTTATAAAAATACTTTATTTTAAGAAATGAAAACTGTAAAATGTCATGTGCAAATCAATTTCAGTCCAGTCTCGTTAACAAGAGAAAGAAAACCTGAATAAAGTTCAACGAGACTGCCAACCTAGCTAAAACACATTTGAGCTGGCGGCTTGCACCCCCATGGCTAACTGGCTGTTCAAATTTGGTTTCTGAGCCTTGATGTACATCGCCTCCAGAATGTTCAATTTGTTTTCTCTGCTACAGGAATCGATAACTTTATCGAAAGCATACAAAAGACCCCAGAATATTAGTCATAGATCAGACCATATATGGAAAGTCTGCAATCAAAACGCATGTTAAGCATGTCCGCTTTTCTCACCAGAAAATTTATTACAATCGTTAAATAAAACAAAATTGATGCTTTTCCACTGTCCGGAAATGAAAAATTTCTGAAAATTATTAAATTTCTGCAGCTTTGAACCAATTCTAATGAACTGTCTGTCTGTCTGTCTGTCTGTCTGTCTGTCTGTCTGTCTGTGTGTCTGTCTGTCTGTCTGTCTGTCTGTCTGTCTGTCTGTCTGTCTGTCTGTCTGTCTGTCTGTCTGTCTGTCTGTCTGTCTGTCTGTCTGTCTGTCTGTCTGTCTGTCTGTCTGTCTGTCTGTCTGTCTGTCTGTCTGTCTGTCTGTCTGTCTGTCTGTCTGTCTGTCTGTCTGTCTGTCTGTCTGTCTGTCTGTCTGTCTGTCTGTCTGTCTGTCTGTCTGTCTGTCTGTCTGTCTGTCTGTATGTCTGTCTGTCTGTCTGTCTGTCTGTCTGTCTGTCTGTCTGTCTGTCTGTCTGTCTGTCTGTCTGTCTTAGTGTCTGTCTGTCTGTCTGTCTGTCTGTCTGTCTGTCTGTCTGTCTGTCTGTCTGTCTGTCTGTCTGTCTGTCTGTCTTAGTGTCTGTCTGTCTGTCTGTCTGTCTGTCTGTCTGTCTGTCTGTCTGTCTGTCTGTCTGTCTGTCTGTCTGTCTGTCTGTCTGTCTGTCTGTCTGTCTGTCTGTCTGTCTGTCTGTCTGTCTGTCTGTCTGTCTGTCTGTCTGTCTGTCTGTCTGTCTGTCTGTCTGTCTGTCTGTCTGTCTGTCTGTCTGTCTGTCTGTCTGTCTGTCTGTCTGTCTGTCTGTCTGTCTGTCTGTCTGTCTGTCTGTCTGTCTGTCTGTCTGTCTTAGTGTCTGTCTGTCTGTCTGTCTGTCTGTCTGTCTGTCTGTCTGTCTGTCTGTCTGTCTGTCTGTCTGTCTGTCTGTCTGTCTGTCTGTCTGTCTGTCTGTCTGTCTGTCTGTCTGTCTGTCTGTCTGTCTGTCTGTCTGTCTGTCTGTCTGTCTGTCTGTCTGTCTGTCTGTCTGTCTGTCTGTCTGTCTGTCTGTTCTACTGTCTGTGTGTTTACGTGGACTTTTTGGAAGTTCAGTAGCCTCGTTAGCTGGACCAACCGGTGTAGGTAGACCACTTAGGTGGACCACCAAATAATTTTGTCTCTGGTGGGGTTAAGACGTTGATGAGGATCTCACATTAATGTCAGGCGGGTCAAGAAAGGCTTAAGCAATTTTGGGATGTCTAGCATGGATTTTTCCAAAGTTATTTGCATTTCAGTTTAGCTGGACCTCCAGCCTGGTCTACCTAAACCGAGCGAGTCTGGTCCACGTAAACCGAAAAATTTTAGAAAATTTTTCGAAAATCGTCTGTTTGTGTCTGTTTGTGTCTGTTTGTGTATAGCAGTTATTAAGCATAGATTAAATGCAAAACTGAATTTTTTACAGATCATTACCTTACGAACAAAGGGCTATGTTGGCATCATATTATGACCGCTACTGGCTTTAAAACAATATGCGTTCAGTTCTTTGACATTCAAGTAGGTACGCAGGTTAATTAAAAATTCTGAAACCTCGTATGCGAAATGAATTTGATACAGTAAACTTTAAACTCCATTTAATTAGCTCAGTTCCAGCAATTCCGGTATCGTACTCTGAGCACAGACTCACAGAGTAAGACACCAACGTAAAGAAATCCAATTCGCTAACCAGATCAAACGATAAAGACTCCGAGACAAGAAAGATATTTAAGTGAAGCTTAAATAGTATTCTTCAATGACTTCTCAAGAACTCCCAGTGGTCCTTGATAGCCACACTGTGTAAATGCGAATTTCTGAGGCTCTACCATTACACAAGAAGAAAATAGCAACTTCATGAATTAAGTGCTTGCCAATTCTATCCTAAACACTATGGGATATCCTGTTCTATCCTCCTCCAATTTTGGAAGAAGAAGATCCTAAGCTGCAGCCTTTCAAGTGCAAAGTTGAAGATGCAATTTACCTAATTGAAAAGGACAATTCATACATGTACATGCAAAAGATTTGATCAAGAGGACGCAATTAAGAAGGGCCTTTTAACTAGCGATCGGGTCTCTGACTCTCTAGCAAAAGGTCGACTTGATTGCGGTCCCAGTAAAACTAAGAACGCATTAACAGTCAGCCTAACACTCACTGTCTGTTTGGTCCACGTAAACACATTTGCAGGAGTATAGGGTTGGAACAGACAGACAGACAGACCTCCCTTTCTATAATTGGCTGGTTAACACTTAGGAGGATAGATCCACCCCAACAATGGGACCGACCGCAGCCAATAGGAAACCCGCAAGCGTTCTGAAGGTAAGACAGTGGAGAGAGGGATATATAATGTCTAAGCGGCTGGTCCACGTAAACCATGGCGTAGTGAGACCAGACACAGACAGTTTAAAAGAAAGTACTTATAATCCATACTATACAACTCTAAAGGATTGCAATTGTATAGATTAGAACGGTTTTTTATACTTAATAGGTCTAATGTTAATCCTTACTCCAAGTTTCATCCATATATAAATTTATTGTGCCAAAAACTGTAATCTACAACCAAGATATGATGACCCGCAAAAAAGGACGCCAAGCCTAAAATAAAAACTAAAAAAACACCGTCGCAAAAAGCCACTGCGAAATCGAAGAAGCCGCATCGCCTGGTGAAAATCATCAGTCTGCTCGCAAATCCGTCGACACCGAGTCCAGAAAAGTGAGTTTCGTTTGATGATCTCAAAGTAGCTAGCTGCAAGGCCTGCAACTCAATTGCTGTAGAGAAGCTGGTCCACCTAACCTACAGACACAACTGAATCAGCTCTCTCAGTCTGTTTGAGGCTTTGGCTCTCAGAAGGTGGTCCACCTAACCTACAGACACAACTCGAGCAGATTTCTCTGTCTGTTTGAGGCTCTGGCTCTCAGAGCCGCCGAGAAAGTTTAGTGCCGAGAATGCTTCAGTATGTTAGAATGCAATCAGAACAGATTCCTAGAAAGTGAGCTAGTCCAGCATCAAGGCAGAACATCTGGATGTGTAACGAGAGGCTCTCGGAGATTCCTGGCTCAGATTATCGCCTAGAAGTGCTGTAGAATAGCTGGTCCACCTAACCTACAGACACAACTCGAACAGATTTCTCTGTCTGTTTGAGGCTGTGGCTCTCAGAGCCGCCGAGAAAGTTTAGTGCCGAGAATGCTTCAGTTTTTTAGAATGCAATCAGAACAGATTCCTAGAAAGTGAGCTAGTCCAGCATCAAGGTAGAACATCTGGATGTGTAACGAGAGGCTCTCGGAGATTCCTGGCTCGGATTATCGCCTAGAAGTGCTTTGGAGTAGCTGGTCCACCTAACCTACAGACACAACTCGAACAGATTTCTCTGTCTGTTTGAGGCTCTGGCTCTCAGAGCCGCCGAGAAAGTTTAGTGCCGAGAATGCTTCAGTTTGTTAGAATGCAATCAGAACAGATTCCTAGAAAGTGAGCTAGTCCAGCATCAAGGCAGAACATCTGGATGTGTAACGAAAGTCTCTCGGAGACTCCTGGCTCAGATTATCGCCTAGAAGTGCTTTGGAGTAGCTGGTCCACCTAACCTACAGACACAACTCGAACAGATTTCTCTGTCTGTTTGAGGCTCTGGCTCTTAGAGCCGCCGAGAAAGTTTAGTGCCGAGAATGCTTCAGTTTGTTAGAATGCAATCAGAACAGATTCCTAGAAAGTGAGCTAGTCCAGCATCAAGGCAGAACATCTGGATGTGTAACGAAAGTCTCTCGGAGACTCCTGGCTCAGATTATCGCCTAGAAGTGCTGTGGAGTAGCTGGTCCACCTAACCTACAGACACAACTCGAACAGATTTCTCTGACTGTTTAAGGCTCTGGCTCTTAGAGCCGCCGAGAAAGTTTAGTGCAGAAAATGTTTCAGTTTGTTAGAATGCAATCAGAACAGATTCCTAGAAAGTGAGCTAGTCCAGCATCAAGGTAGAACATCTGGATGTGTAACGAGAGGCTCTCGGAGATTCCTGGCTCAGATTATCGCCTAGAAGTGCTGTGGAGTAGCTGGTCCACCTAACCTACAGACACAACTCGAACAGATTTCTCTGTCTGTTTGAGGCTCTGGCTCTCAGAGCCGCCGAGAAAGTTTAGTGCCGAGAATGCTTCAGTTTGTTAGAATGCAATCAGAACAGATTCCTAGAAAGTGAGCTAGTCCAGCATCAAGGCAGAACATCTGGATGTGTAACGAGAGGCTCTCGGAGATTCCTGGCTCAGATTATCGCCAAGAAGTGCTGTAGAATAGCTGGTCCACCTAACCTACAGACACAACTCGAACAGATTTCTCTGTCTGTTTGAGGCTCTGGCTCTTAGGTGGTCCACATAACCTACAGACACAACTGAAGCAGCTCTCTCAGTCTGTTTGAGGCTTTGGCTCTCAGAAGGTGGTCCACCTAACCTACAGACACAACTCGAACAGATTTCTCTGTCTGTTTGAGGCTCTGGCTCTCAGAGCCGCCGAGAAAGTTTAGTGCAGAAAATGCTTCAGTTTGTTAGAATGCAATCAGAACAGATTCCTAGAAAGTGAGCTAGTCCAGCATCAAGGCAGAACATCTGGATGTGTAACGAAAGTCTCTCGGAGACTCCTGGCTCAGATTATCGCCTAGAAGTGCTTTGGAGTAGCTGGTCCACCTAACCTACAGACACAACTCGAACAGATTTCTCTGTCTGTTTGAGGCTCTGGCTCTCAGAGCCGCCGAGAAAGTTTAGTGCCGAGAATGCTTCAGTTTGTTAGAATGCAATCAGAACAGATTCCTAGAAAGTGAGCTAGTCCAGCATCAAGGCAGAACATCTGGATGTGTAACGAGAGGCTCTCGGAGATTCCTGGCTCAGATTATCGCCTAGAAGTGCTTTGGAGTAGCTGGTCCACCTAACCTACAGACACAACTCGAACAGATTTCTCTGTCTGTTTGAGGCTCTGGCTCTCAGAGCCGCCGAGAAAGTTTAGTGCCGAGAATGCTTCAGTTTGTTAGAATGCAATCAGAACAGATTCCTAGAAAGTGAGCTAGTCCAGCATCAAGGCAGAACATCTGGATGTGTAACGAGAGGCTCTCGGAGATTCCTGGCTCAGATTATCGCCTAGAAGTGCTGTGGAGTAGCTGGTCCACCTAACCTACAGACACAACTCGAACAGATTTCTCTGTCTGTTTGAGGCTCTGGCTCTTAGGTGGTCCACATAACCTACAGACACAACTGAAGCAGCTCTCTCAGTCTGTTTGAGGCTTTGGCTCTCAGAAGGTGGTCCACCTAACCTACAGACACAACTCGAACAGATTTCTCTGTCTGTTTAGGCTCTGGCTCTTAGAGCCGCCGAGAAAGTTTAGTGCAGAAAATGCTTCAGTTTGTTAGAATGCAATCAGAACAGATTCCTAGAAAGTGAGCTAGTCCAGCATCAAGGCAGAACATCTGGATGTGTAACGAGAGGCTCTCGGAGATTCCTGGCTCAGATTATCGCCTAGAAGTGCTGTGGAGTAGCTGGTCCACCTAACCTACAGACACAACTCGAACAGATTTCTCTGTCTGTTTGAGGCTCTGGCTCTTAGGTGGTCCACATAACCTACAGACACAACTGAAGCAGCTCTCTCAGTCTGTTTGAGGCTTTGGCTCTCAGAAGGTGGTCCATCTAACCTACAGACACAACTCGAACAGATTTCTCTGTCTGTTTGAGGCTCTGGCTCTTAGGTGGTCCACATAACCTATAGACACAACTGAAGCAGCTCTCTCAGTCTGTTTGAGGCTTTGGCTCTCAGAAGGTGGTTCACCTAACCTACAGACACAACTCGAACAGATTTCTCTGTCTGTTTGAGGCTCTGGCTCTCAGGTGGTCCACATAACCTACAGTCACAACTGGAACAGATTTCTGTGTCTGTTTGATTGTCAGTTAATTTTATTTTCTACCTTTGTAGGAGCCTGTGGTTGATTTTGTTCGCCTGAGCTCGACGAGACTGACTGCGTTTCACCGAGATGAAGGTTAAAACGAACTGTAAAAGAAGATTCAAACCACTAATTGACGAGAAATATAGAAAGGTTCATCATAGAGCTGAGCTGACGAAAGCGGATTCGATGGCTGAGTAAGCTGAAATTCGTGAGAGAGGCAATGACAGATCAATAACAGAAGCGGTCCCGGACCACGGAGGCAGGGAAGGTCCAGGAGAATATTTCGTAGAAAAATAAGAAGATTAAGCCATCATCTGCGTGAACGAAAAGATGAAAGTCGGTAAAATGATTGGCTTATCATATGATTGCTCACCAACTCATTCAGTATAATAGGACTGATGTAGTCAAATCAATTTAATTTCAGTTTTAGTAACTTTTGTCGTTATTAAAAATGCCCTTCAACTTCTTGTAGGCTCGTACTCGGATGACCTTTTTTAACTAATGGAATCTTACGTTTGTTAACATGTATTTGAAGCATACATTTTGACCTAAATTAGTTTTAATGAGTTTACAGTTAGTATTTGATATGATTCTGTATTTATTTTCAAAATGCTTTATTTTCATTCACCTTCTTGTATTCACGCGACGCAACTAACTAATGCGATCGTACATTTGTTTAACCCGATTAACCCGATTAATAATGCTAAATAAATTGGTTTGAACTTGGGATATTTTCATTAAATGACGTCGTAACCCTTTTATCTGTTCTTTTTGAGAATTTCTGTTTTAATTAGTTCAAAAGAACAGTTTAAAGCAATAAATTTTCTACAACGAAAGAGGTCTAACTAAACCAACTGTTTTTTTGCGGTCCACCTAACCCGGTCCCCAAAACGTAGTTAGTGAACCACCACAGTTTCCCCGAACTGGCTATTCCGTCAAGTTAACAAAAAGATAACCCTAGCTAGCCTTTCGCGTTGTCAAAACAGACTCTATTTTTTAACCGGAATTGCGTGGTCCACGTAACGCATTAACAAAACTCAGGTCCCGCTAAACACACAGACAGTCGTAAGAGTGTCTGTCTGTCTGTCTGTATGTCTGTCTGTCTGTCTGTCTGTCTGTCTGTCTGTCTGTCTGTCTGTCTGTCTGTCTGTCTGTCTGTCTGTCTGTCTGTCTGTCTGTCTGTCTGTCTGTCTGTCTGTCTGTCTGTCTGTCTGTCTGTCTGTCTGTCTGTCTGTCTGTCTGTCTGTCTGTCTGTCTGTCTGTCTGTCTGTCTGTCTGTCTGTCTGTCTGTCTGTCTGTCTGTCTGTCTGTCTGTCTGTCTGTCTGTCTGTCTGTCTGTCTGTCTGTCTGTCTGTCTGTCTGTCTGTCTGTCTGTCTGTCTGTCTGTCTGTCTGTCTGTCTGTCTGTCTGTCTGTCTGTCTGTCTGTCTGTCTGTCTGTCTGTCTGTCTGTCTGTCTGTCTGTCTGTCTGTCTGTCTGTCTGTCTGTCTGTCTGTCTGTCTGTCTGTCTGTCTGTCTGTCTGTCTGTCTGTCTGTCTGTCTGTCTGTCTGTCTGTCTGTCTGTCTGTCTGTCTGTCTGTCTGTCTGTCTGTCTGTCTGTCTGCCCCTGTAAGTATGGATATATCAATGAGCAAACATTGTAAAGAAACCCAAAACAGCTGAATATCAACAGCCTTTATCTGCTGGAATCGCTGGCAATGGCCAGTCAGTCATGGAGGTGACATCAATTTGGTTTTATTTATTAGGCCTGACAGATCGAGTTGATGATTGGCAAATTATTATTTGTTCGAATTAAGCCATTGGTTTTATTAAGGATAGTAAAAAACAATCCTCCAGCAGCTTTAAAGTTCGAACGGCAGCCTTCATCATCGCTCAAGCGGAACCGTCTGTAGACCTGCCCCAGCGGAATTCGTTGCACTCCTTGGCTGCGCGACACGAGTCTGCAATTGTTTAACCAACGTAGACTATTCAGAGGACTTCGGGCTGTGTATAAACTACTGAGCGAATGTGCAATGACAGTTTGCGAAATGGACTAAGACTAATCACGAACAAAACCAAAGCCAGTGCACACGGCACTCAGCCCCGGTTATCAACGCACCAAGGTCGCAGCAGACGCCAGGAGCGGAGCAGCGGCCGCCGCGCTCCAAAGTGCACCGCGGCAGACTGCGCCGACAAGTCAGCCGGCCGAGAAAGGCGCGCATCTCGTCGGCTCCCGCGCAGTCCTTCCTGGCCGCATTTCCCACGATGCAGCCGAAGTTGCCGCAGCAGAGGCTGCGACCGAGGCAGACGCCTTTGCCGGATCCGCAGGATGGTTTGCAGGCGCTCAACTGCTTGCCTGTCGTGCGAGTGAAATTCGTGCGTGTACAGTTGTTTGTCTACCAATGTGTGAACTCCACAGCATTAAAAAGTCGCCACCTTAGAGAGTGCGCAGTAGATTCTAGCTCAGTATTGACTTTTGAGTGACGAGGGATTGGGAAGAGCGGAGGACGAAGATTGGATGGATTGAAGCTTCCACCCGGTTTTCATTGTTTTTTCAAGCATTAATATCAGAATGGTTGGCCAGGTGATAGACGCAAAGGGGCAAAGGGTGGCGCGACTTTTTTTAATGTTGTTGAGTTTATTTGGGGGCCATGGTTCACCGTCCCATCCTCCCACATTCTGCCCATTCCGCTGACTCCTGAACGCGTCAATACTGTACGCAGGCACGCACTCATACACACGCTCACACAGAGTGTACAGCGGCCGCGTCGGACCAGGTGTCATGGCGCAAAAATCGGACGCGTCTAGCACTGAACTTCTCTGCCCGCGAAATTGTAAGCATTCGTCAGCGCCTATCTTTTGTCATCAAGTTTGATCATTGCTCTGTAGTTACACGAGCTATCGGAAAAATTTTCACCTGCCACACGAGGTCACGACACTTTCAACTCTTGCGGAGAGAAAGAAACCCGATCAAATTAATAGCTGCTAAGGCTTGAATGAGGCAACCGTGATTTCCACCTGATGTGGATTCAAGCAGACTGGGATTGAGGGCGAGAATGTCTAGGATATTCACTGGCTAATTAATTTCATTTTCAATCTTCTGTATCACGGAGGGCGAGAAAGGCAAAGCACCAGAACTTCAACGCTTTTGTTTAGCTTGACAGTTTGTACAAATTAGCTCTTACTAGTTCACTCACTAGTTTCACTCACTCACTAGTTTCACTCACTAGTTTCACTCACTAGTTTCATTTACTAGATTCACTCACTAGATTCACTCACTAGATTCACTAGTTTCACTCACTAGTTTCACTCACTCACTAGTTTCACTCACTAGATTCACTCACTAGTTTCACTCACTCACTAGTTTCACTCACTCACTAGTTTCACTCACTAGTTTCACTCACTAGTTTCACTCACTCACTAGTTTCACTCACTCACTAGTTTCATTCACTAGTTTCACTCCCTAGTTTCACTCACCGGGAAAGCTTCGCTTCTTGCCACCAGGTGGGCAGTTGGCAACAAAGCAGAGCTCGCACAGGTGGCAAGCGGCCAGCAGCAGGGCGAGCAGCCTCACCCAGGACTTGGCATTCAGCAGTGCAGCCATCAAGAGAACAAAGGTGGATCGAGTGACAAACAGTGACAATCGGATGGTTTCTGAAGAGGAGCTTCCCTAAAATTTGATAGATGAGCAGCAACTGACTCAATTTTCTGCCTCAGCAACAGGTTTGCAGTAGAAGGAACAGTGGGGTCTGCGCTCTCAGCCCCGCGCCCGTTGCCGTCGTATTTATTCACGGCCGGTGGGCCAATGAGATTCGTCTGAAATAGAAATTTTAATAACCCTCTTCTAAGCATTTAGTCTTAAAAATGACGATATTATGGCCTTCCGAAATCGTGAATCAGTGACACTGCATTCTTATCAGTGACACTGAATCCTTATCAGTGACACCGCATTCTTATCAGTGACACTGAATCCTTATCAGTGACACCGCATCCTTATCAGTGACACCGCATCCTTATCAGTGACACCGCATCCTTATCAGTGACACTGCATCCTTATCAGTGACACCGCATCCTTATCAGTGACACCGCATCCTTATCAGTGACACTGCATCCTTATCAGTGACACCGCATCCTTATCAGTGACACCGCATCCTTATCAGTGACACTGCATCCTTATCAGTGACACTGCATCCTTATCAGTGACACTGCATCCTTATCAGTGACACTGAATCCTTATCAGTGACACCGCATCCTTATCAGTGACACTGCATCCTTATCAGTGACACTGAATCCTTATCAGTGACACCGCATCCTTATCAGTGACACCGCATCCTTATCAGTGACACTGCATCCTTATCAGTGACACTGAATCCTTATCAGTGACACCGCATCCTTATCAGTGACACTGCATCCTTATCAGTGACACTGCATCCTTATCAGTGACACCGCATCCTTATCAGTGACACTGCATCCTTATCAGTGACACTGAATCCTTATCAGTGACACCGCATCCTTATCAGTGACACTGCATCCTTATCAGTGACACTGCATCCTTATCAGGGGCATTTAATGATTATCAGTGACACTTCATCCTTATCAGTGACACTGCATCCTTATCAGTGACACTTCATCCTTATCAGTGACGCTGCATCCTTATCAGTGACACCGCATCCTTATCAGGGGCATTTAATCATTATCAGTGACACCACACCCTATCTGTACCAAGCCCCCACATGAAATGGCAACTCTTGAAATGAATTTTTGCCCCTCAAATGAAATGCGCCACTGGCAGTAATCATGCAGCAGCGAGCTACGAAACTTGCCCGCCGGAACTTTGCCCGCCGAAGTTTGCCCGCCGACGTTTGCCCGCCGAAGTTTGCCCGCCTAAGTTTGCCCTGCTGCAGCAATTCAACAGTAACGTTGTTGAATTATTTGATAAACATTCGTCGAGTGCAGTTTTCAATTTCGAAGGAATTTGTCAGCAAGTTCACACATGCGCGGCCAACATTTTTGGAAATTCGGATTCGCCTAATTAGAGACCTGTCTTACGAGTACATTTGTACATTTGAAAGTATGGCGAGAAAGCTTATTTATATCATCAATTATCAATACTTTATCAATATGGTACGTTAGGCTGACCTATAAAACGACGGTTTGTTAATTATGGAGATCAATAGTGTCATATGTACATGTAATCAGTGCATCGATGCATGCAAGGATGGCCTCAGGACTTCCTTCTGACGTCTCAAAAGCTTGGGTGCGAACACGCCTGCATGACAACTGAATCCAAGACGCCAGGCGTCCCGTACAGCAAACCAACGTTGGCGACGTCGGACGAATTTCACGACGTCTAATCGAAATCGCGGAAAAATATGTATTTTACATTACACCTACATCCAGCTGACGACGTCGGATTATTGTACGGGCGGTACAGGGAACTAGACGAAACACGCCCCTGTGTCGGTTGACTCGGCGCTGATGATTTGGCCTGCCGGTTGAAGCCGCCGACGGCGCAAGAAGATTGCTTGGTCGGACGAAACCGACGATCTCGAAGGCGGCTTGCTGAGCTCACAGCAAAATCACTTTAGAATTGTTAAAAGTGGGTTTTTACGACTCAAAGCCACATGTAACGACAACTTAAAGTAATGTGATAAGATAGTTGGCATGAGAGGCTTTCAGGACAATTTTACTGCCTCCATAATCACATATTAATTCTATCTGTATTAACCCGCCATGAAATCAGCAAAGGGAAAATTATCCTGTTAAAAGATTTTTGAAATAAGACGTCGACCCACTTTTTACCGAAAAATCGACCCCAAAGTAACCTCCGATACTTAAAGTGCCGGAAGTTTGCATAACACTGTTTATAATAAAAGCGGTAATACCGAATTTAGTGTAATCATTACTATATAATAAGAGTATTAAAAATACAGCAAAAAATTGAAGTAAAATAATAGGTAAAACTTAGAGTAGCATCTTTTTAAGTGATGTTTATTTAATTTCTAATTCGAAAAGTAAAAAAAGCGTGCTTTAGGCCAATCAGCTCACTCACTCGACCAAGACCTGATCAATTTAAGTAAATGCCATCAGTGTCAATGTTACCTGGTAAAGGTGCAGGACTCAGGAGCTTGTGGTGTTCGTTTCTGTACGTCGTATTTACAAGATTTTTTACTTGTTTATGCATTATTACTAGATATTTTCTTTTTGTTTGTATGCTTTTTGTGTAATATTTTCTGCACACACAAGTTTGCTTGCTAGTTTCGCATTCATACTTTGGTCTCAAAACATTAATATTATTAGTTTTCATTGATTCAATTACTTCAAACAATTTATGACTGAATGTCTCTTAGCATTTAATTTATTGTATTGACCATTTTTGTAACAAGTTAGAAACTAATGCTCTAAAGAGGGCAATATAATATTCTACATTCAATATATGCATAAATTAAATGCAAAAACCTCAATAGATTTTTTTCACATTCTATAAATATAAGATTTAGTTTTCCTAGTATAAGCTTAATTTTAAAATAAGACATTGCTAATATCTGGGATAGATATTAGATAACTTATAAATTTTATTTTATGCTTTCAAATTTTAAATATCTGGAATTGTTTTATTTAAGACAGAACTTATAGCCTAATATTTAACTTTCATATTGCCTAGTATAAACAATACAGAATTTTTTCTTTAAAATCATTAAAAAAATAGGTATAGCTATAGTTTGCTAACTTCTATTTACAAAGACAGATCACTTAATGTATCTATATCTAAGCTCCTTATTAGCTTTTGCATTTAAAACTCTACCTTGGCATATATAAAATAGTTCTAAATTGACAAGAATTTGTAAAGGCATATTAATCTAAACCAGTTTAAAAAAACAAAATAAAATGTTTTATTTAGCAAGATAGATTAGTTTTAAGATGGAGTAAGAAAGCAATTTTTAATAAATAAACTAAGTATTTTCGTAATTATTATACTTTGGAATCTTTTATCCATAGTGCCTATAAGCTTTATATCAAATTAGTTTCCTTTCTATTATGCTGCTTAACATTCTTATCCTGTATAATATTTTATCCCCTTAGGCAATGCCACACCATGTCATATCACCATCCTGCGTAAGTTCATTTTCATTTTCTAGAGATGTTATTATTCAGAAATTCCAGGGTTCAAGAAGGACAAATTGAGCAAACAAACATAGCAGTAGAGGGGATAAGAAATTTACTTGCTCCCCCTGGATTTCTGCTTGCTCAGTCTGGAGTTTCAACAATTGGCTTTATTTTGGCAAGATTTTTGTGTTTTTATCTTTCTGTTTTTTTTTATTTTGTCTCACTGGCCCGCTCAATATCTGTAAAGAGAGGCTTAGTGAAGCACAGTAACTCAATGCAACTGACTCTTGCGCCACAACCCCTACTTTGATTGCGTGTGTGGCCACATTCATCTGGGGCTTGTGCACCAAAAATTGACCATGACAAATGTGCTGCTATTCACATCCATGAGAGCCGATTCCTGTACATTTGCCTGAAGATTCATGTCAGGGCGGCTGTACACCCTGTGTGAGCGTGTGTATGAGTGCGTGCCTGCATAGAACAGGCAGAATTTCCGTTGGCGCTGGTTGTAAGACGATGTTGCCTAAGGCATGTCGCCAGGGTGCCCACAGCCCTGCCAATATTTATTTGTCTATAAAGTCTAAATTTGTCTGATGCTCTAAAATTTGTGACGAATTTTACACACGCATTATTAAAGTACGCGGCTCGACTATTATAAGTGTATTTTAGGGGACTTTTGTAAAAAGCGAGAGAATTAACGCTCCCTCAAATCGCAGCGTCCAACTTTGCTTCCCCTTCTTTCTCGCTCTCTGGGGGATTCCCATCGAATTTTCTTCTGCACTCGCTCTCTCCCTCCTGTCTAGTTTTTTGGTTTCTCCCACCAGACTGTGTAGGTTGCATTTATAAGGGAGGCCAGAGCTAGGAATTGCTGGCACACTTTTATAGTAAGATTTATTGCTGACCGCACGCTGGTGTTAGCTGGATGGCAGGAGGGAGGGAGGAGAGAGAGAGAGCGAAGGCGGAGCGGATTATTTGGAATGGGCTACTGCTGTCTTGCCTGCTTATTCCTGGCTAGATTCCTGGCTAGATAGCTAGGCCTGGCTAGATAACTAGGGGCTGTTTTAATTGCCTGTTTTTTGTTCGGTTTCAGTTACGAGCGTTGACGCAGGAAGCGTGCCGTCGCCGTTATTTTCTGGTACGAGTATCGTTCGAATCTTAGTCTCCCGGGATCTCCCTAGCGTGATCAATCCATTCCGTGGATATTCGTTTTTTTCTAGATAGCTACTCAACCTGTCGAACGCCTCTCTTTCTGGCCTCTCTGCCCTTAGACCCTCCACGGGTTGTATGTAAATATTTTAAACGCCTGCAGCTTTAATCTATGTCGGTTTGAGTGGTGGCTGCAGTTGCAGTTTAAAGCTGATCATGGAAGGGAAGCGCCTTGCATTTTCGTTTACTGTAAACTGCGTACTGCGTACGCTCGTACTGTCATGTCCATGCACAATTTCTCGTCCAAGCACACACACTGCAAGAGTTGGCGTTAGTGCTGCATCAGATGGCTGCATTGGATGTCCTTAGTGCTGCATCAGCTAATCCCATTGCAGAATCAATCGAGCCCAGAGCTCTGCACCAAACATGCACTCAGTTACCTGTCTAAAAACAGTGTAAAAATAAAGCTCCTAAGAGAGACATTTAACAGGTTTACTGAATTATTTATTGTTACGAAATTTTTGCAAATTGTATCGAGTACGACGTTCTTTAACTTTTTTACTTTGTTTTAATTTAGCGGATGGTTAAATATAATCGGAGGATTTTGTCTGAACTGCATACGATTGATCTGCGCAATAAAAATTTGCCGAGTCTATTTACTCGTATAATGCACAGAATTTGCGCTTCTTATCTTATGCCAAATACCACTTATGCGTCGGCTAAAGGCAGCTGAGCCCTTTTGAGCTACGGGCATCGTGCTTCATAAAAAACTGTTGCCGAAAGCTCAGATGTAGCAGCACTGGTTGCCAACCCAGACGGGGGGCGGGGCGATTTGGGAGGATTTTTTGTACAGTAATCCCGTCACCCTGTTGGCCGGCAGAGCTGCCTATACTCTTTTTCTCGGTCTCCGGTTCTGCCTCCGAACCGCCCCCGCAGTATCTATGCTCTTTTTTGAGCGATTTTCTTACTGTTCACCCTCCAATTGGTTTCTCTTCTCCCTGCTTTCCTATGTGCACTTATTTCTTATCTATCTCTCCTCGCCGCCTCAGCACTCCGGACGCGTCAATAGCTGGTCTTGCCTTCGACAGTCTCTCTCTCTCTCCCTACCCTCAACTGGAATAGAAGCGCTCGGCTTTTTCCTACTTTTCTGGGCAAAAAAAATCCTATCAGATTCGTAGATGTAGCTCGCTGTCTGCAATGTATATCTACGAGTATATATCTATCTAATGAGGGGAGGTATTAGCAGCGAGAAAGAATGGAGTCTGAGTTAGGGAATTAAGGTTAGCCTGTTTAGTTGAGTTCATTCAAATCTATGCAAAGTTTACAGTCAAAAAATGAGCCAACCCGATGGACCGATTCAGACGGTAGATTCGACTTCCCGCGCCGCCTCTCCCCGTGTCTTCCCACGCATCTATTCCCAAATTTTCCATTCGCACCTTTATAGACGCATTGCCTGTCAGATGCAGACTCGGAGCCGAGCTATTTGCGTGACGTATGACGCTGACGGATTTCTATTCTATGAGGAGTGGGCACTCGATGGCATGGAAGTCTCCGATAAGCTATATGCTGATGCTCTCTCTCTCTGCCCATTCAGCTCAGCTCACCTCAGTTTTCTCGCCTTGCCATCAGTATGTGCCAGATAGCATTGCCCGGGTATTGAATAGACGGGCGTACGGAGGGATCTAGGAAAGGAAGCTGGAAGCCAGTATAGAATTATAAGTGGTGCTCTGAATTGACGTTAGGAAATGAAATGCTCTCCACATCTCCCCTTGTCTTTCTCTCAGACTCAGTCCATTCGTGAGCGACTCGATTGCGCGACTGCTGCGCAGTTTCATATCTGCGCGTCACCCTATTAGTTAATAGAAAACACCATTGCTTTCCTATTTTTCTGTCCCTAGAACTGGCCCGCATCACGCTTGCTTCTAATACGAGCTATTGGAATCGGGGGCCAGCCAGTCCGTTAGTCTGAGGGCTTCCGTCCCTAATAGCGCATTTAATCCATGCTATTTTCTCCCGTTGCTGAGTCTGCAACCCGTTCAACATTCCAGGCGCCGTGATAGAAAAGTGGCCGCCTAAAGCGGGGCGCCGTCTTTTTGGACAGCACACAGCGCGAATCAATTGTGACATATAGACAGCAGTAGCAAACTCAACTCTCTTCAATCTCAGTCAGTCACGCCAGCCCGTTTCATGGCTGCTCAGCAGCAACATGCGGCTTCCGCGGAGCCAATGCAGCCGCAGCCGCCAGCTGAGATGGTCGACCTAGCAACCAGCTTGAGCGACCGTGAGTTGGTTAGGCGGATGTCAATCAAATGGCGCGACGCCGGCCGGCTAAAGGTGCGTGAGAAGCGGACTGGGCCAACCGCGCCCAACTCGGCAGTTTGCAGCCCAACGCCGGGGCAGAGGTTGCCTAGGCAACAACAGGCACTGGCGCAGCACCAAGAACATCAGTCCACATCGCACAGACGGCGTTCGTTGATGCGCCAGCTGTCTGACATTGCTGACGGTGGCAATGGCAGCAGCGGCGGTGGCACTGGTGAAAGTGGAGTCGTCTTCGAACTCGGGCGGCGTGGGCCTCCGGCGCGGCACAGGCGCCAAATGTCGGTACCATCGACTGCTCAGGCGGCTGCTGCGGCTGCCGCAATAGCAGCTTCTGCCGCCGCAACAGCCGACGATGCCGAGGCCAGTGGAAGATTGACATCCGTCGGTGACGACTCCGTTGAAGGCATTAAGGACAGCGCGGCGCCGGGACCGGAGTCACAGACACAGACGGAGGTGGCTGAGCCATCAACAGCGTCGGCTACCAAGGACGACAACGCCAACGACAACAAGGACATCTTTGAAAACGACGACTCTTCTTCGGTTGTGTCATCATCCAGGTCGCAGGCACCGGTGACGACCGGCGCCGATGGGTCCCAGGGCTCGCCATCGGCTCGGCACTTGCACACGCCGTCCTGTCTGAACCGGCCTGGCTCGTTCAGCTCAACCATCGACCCCGTAGACATTGATCGGCTTAGCCAGTACTCGCTATACATGGTGCACGATGCTAGGTTCTACTTTCAGCATCCCTACCTGCGCATGATCTGCACTTTACTAGTCGTTTTTCTTAACTTCCTAATCTACGCCGAGGATCCCATAGCCGACTCGTCGCAGGTGTGCAGCATCCCCGTGTTAGGCAACGTGTTCGCATTCGTTTTCAGCCGGTATCCGCCCAACGCATGGAGCCTGCTCAAAGTGATCATGTGGCTGCTGGGAATCCTGGTTGGCATCATCGCTGGAAAACTGTGTCACGTATTTGTGTTCAGTGAGACTGTCTTAAGTCAAACTCTTTGCTTATTTGTTTAAATTGTTTAGGTGAAGTGGCAGAATCATCGGCAAATTCGCTGGGTGGCTAAAAATATCCAAGATGTATTAAACAAGAATTGTACAAACCTACAACTTTCAGACCGTTGGTTTCGGCTGAAAATGTTTGCTAACGACGAAGGCTCCTGGATGACAATGTGGTTCTCAACCATCATATCCGTGTACATTTTCTCCAACATTTACAACGCTTTCCTGCTGACCCTCGGCGGCACGTCCAACATCCCCTATCTCATCAGTATGCAGATGGGCATCAAGAACTCCACGTTCATGAAGATGGCAGCCACAGGCACCTGGCTTGGCGACTTCATGACCGCCTGGATGGTGAGCGACATGATGCTACAGGAGCGTCTTTATCCAAGCTGGAACCGCTTCATCCGGCAGTGGTGGCGCTCTGGCTACACTCGGATCGTCATGTTCTGGCTGCTGCTAATCAGCTTGTGCACCACCGTTATCACAGTGATCTGCACCGACATCATCCGCTGGGACTACCTCAACAGGGGCTTTGCTCCGTCAAACGAACTGTCGCGGGCTTTCTTAGCTGCATCAATTCTGAGCCTTGACCTGCTGATTGTCATGCAGGATTGGGACTTTCCTAACTTCACTAACAGCCTTGACGTTCGGCTGCCCGGCGTAGCCAAAGCTATCTACGCGTTCGATATCCGCATACCGGACTGGTTTAAACGGATTGTCGACGACGACGTTTGGACGGTGCACATCACCGGGAAATGGTTCAACTATGGAGTACTGTTCGTAGTTATGTGTCTGGATTTGAACATGTGGAAGAATCAGGTTAGTCAGGTTTTGGGGTTTAGAAGAAGAATTAGATTAAGGGGTTGGAAATGCGTAGCCGAAATCTCCACTTTCTACATGCACAAGCTTGACAAGCCCTATACTTCACAAACACCAAGCTTGACAAGCCCTAAACTTCACAAACACCAAGCTTGACAAGCCCTATACTTCACAAACACCAAGCTTGACAAGCCCTAAACTTCACAAACACCAAGCTTGACAAGCCCTATACTTCACAAACACCAAGCTTGACAAGCCCTATACTTCACAAACACCAAGCTTGACAAGCCCTAAACTTCACAAACACCAAGCTTGACAAGCCCTAAACTTCACAAACACCAAGCTTGACAAGCCCTAAACTTCACAAACACCAAGCTTGACAAGCCCTATACTTCACAAACACCAAGCTTGACAAGCCCTAAACTTCACAAACACCAAGCTTGACAAGCCCTAAACTTCACAAACACCAAGCTTGACAAGCCCTATACTTCACAAACACCAAGCTTGACAAGCCCTATACTTCACAAACACCAAGCTTGACAAGCCCTAAACTTCACAAACACCAAGCTTGACAAGCCCTATACTTCACAAACACCAAGCTTGACAAGCCCTAAACTTCACAAACACCAAGCTTGACAAGCCCTAAACTTCACAAACACCAAGCTTGACAAGCCCTATACTTCACAAACACCAAGCTTGACAAGCCCTAAACTTCACAAACACCAAGCTTGACAAGCCCTATACTTCACAAACACCAAGCTTGACAAGCCCTAAACTTCACAAACACCAAGCTTGACAAGCCCTAAACTTCACAAACACCAAGCTTGACAAGCCCTAAACTTCACAAACACCAAGCTTGACAAGCCCTAAACTTCACAAACACCAAGCTTGACAAGCCCTAAACTTCACAAACACCAAGCTTGACAAGCCCTAAACTTCACAAACACCAAGCTTGACAAGCCCTAAACTTCACAAACACCAAGCTTGACAAGCCCTAAACTTCACAAACACCAAGCTTGACAAGCCCTAAACTTCACAAACACCAAGCTTGACAAGCCCTAAACTTCACAAACACCAAGCTTGACAAGCCCTATACTTCACAAACACCAAGCTTGACAAGCCCTAAACTTCACAAACACCAAGCTTGACAAGCCCTAAACTTCACAAACACCAAGCTTGACAAGCCCTATACTTCACAAACACCAAGCTTGACAAGCCCTATACTTCACAAACACCAAGCTTGACAAGCCCTAAACTTCACAAACACCAAGCTTGACAAGCCCTATACTTCACAAACACCAAGCTTGACAAGCCCTATACTTCACAAACACCAAGCTTGACAAGCCCTAAACTTCACAAAAACCAAGCTTGACAAGCCCTATACTTCACAAACACCAAGCTTGACAAGCCCTAAACTTCACAAACACCAAGCTTGACAAGCCCTAAACTTCACAAACACCAAGCTTGACAAGCCCTATACTTCACAAACACCAAGCTTGACAAGCCCTAAACTTCACAAACACCAAGCTTGACAAGCCCTATACTTCACAAACACCAAGCTTGACAAGCCCTAAACTTCACAAACACCAAGCTTGACAAGCCCTAAACTTCACAAACACCAAGCTTGACAAGCCCTAAACTTCACAAACACCAAGCTTGACAAGCCCTAAACTTCACAAACACCAAGCTTGACAAGCCCTAAACTTCACAAACACCAAGCTTGACAAGCCCTAAACTTCACAAACACCAAGCTTGACAAGCCCTATACTTCACAAACACCAAGCTTGACAAGCCCTAAACTTCACAAACACCAAGCTTGACAAGCCCTAAACTTCACAAACACCAAGCTTGACAAGCCCTATACTTCACAAACACCAAGCTTGACAAGCCCTAAACTTCACAAACACCAAGCTTGACAAGCCCTAAACTTCACAAACACCAAGCTTGACAAGCCCTATACTTCACAAACACCAAGCTTGACAAGCCCTATACTTCACAAACACCAAGCTTGACAAGCCCTAAACTTCACAAACACCAAGCTTGACAAGCCCTATACTTCACAAACACCAAGCTTGACAAGCCCTATACTTCACAAACACCAAGCTTGACAAGCCCTAAACTTCACAAAAACCAAGCTTGACAAGCCCTATACTTCACAAACACCAAGCTTGACAAGCCCTAAACTTCACAAACACCAAGCTTGACAAGCCCTAAACTTCACAAACACCAAGCTTGACAAGCCCTATACTTCACAAACACCAAGCTTGACAAGCCCTAAACTTCACAAACACCAAGCTTGACAAGCCCTATACTTCACAAACACCAAGCTTGACAAGCCCTAAACTTCACAAACACCAAGCTTGACAAGCCCTAAACTTCACAAACACCAAGCTTGACAAGCCCTAAACTTCACAAACACCAAGCTTGACAAGCCCTAAACTTCACAAACACCAAGCTTGACAAGCCCTAAACTTCACAAACACCAAGCTTGACAAGCCCTAAACTTCACAAACACCAAGCTTGACAAGCCCTAAACTTCACAAACACCAAGCTTGACAAGCCCTAAACTTCACAAACACCAAGCTTGACAAGCCCTATACTTCACAAACACCAAGCTTGACAAGCCCTAAACTTCACAAACACCAAGCTTGACAAGCCCTAAACTTCACAAACACCAAGCTTGACAAGCCCTATACTTCACAAACACCAAGCTTGACAAGCCCTATACTTCACAAACACCAAGCTTGACAAGCCCTAAACTTCACAAACACCAAGCTTGACAAGCCCTATACTTCACAAACACCAAGCTTGACAAGCCCTATACTTCACAAACACCAAGCTTGACAAGCCCTAAACTTCACAAAAACCAAGCTTGACAAGCCCTATACTTCACAAACACCAAGCTTGACAAGCCCTAAACTTCACAAACACCAAGCTTGACAAGCCCTAAACTTCACAAACACCAAGCTTGACAAGCCCTATACTTCACAAACACCAAGCTTGACAAGCCCTATACTTCACAAACACCAAGCTTGACAAGCCCTAAACTTCACAAAAACCAAGCTTGACAAGCCCTAAACTTCACAAACACCAAGCTTGACAAGCCCTAAACTTCACAAACACCAAGCTTGACAAGCCCTAAACTTCACAAACACCAAGCTTGACAAGCCCTATACTTCACAAACACCAAGCTTGACAAGCCCTATACTTCACAAACACCAAGCTTGACAAGCCCTAAACTTCACAAAAACCAAGCTTGACAAGCCCTATACTTCACAAACACCAAGCTTGACAAGCCCTAAACTTCACAAACACCAAGCTTGACAAGCCCCAAAGCTTTTGCCAGCAAGCTATTTTTAATTTTTGCAAGCATGCTCTTCTTTACTCTGCTAATCATACCAATACTCAACCCGTTTATCAGATGATCTACTCGCCCTGCGAATACGGCCAATACGTCGGACCTTACGGCTCCATCTACACCGTGCACAACGAGACCGAACTCGCACTAGTAGATTGCAGCAGCGACAATCACACGCTTAACTATGAGTACAGAAATCAAACTTTTGCGCCAGACGGCGAGACCCTTCTGTCTAAGGACATCTGGACCCATTCGCGCTACACCGGCTACCCGCTGTACGTGAAGCTCAGCTCGTTCCTGCTCAGCCTTACCGCTTTCGCCGTATTCGGAGCTTTAGTTGTGATATTCGGCCGCTATAGTGAAGAGCACAGAGACGTCTACCAGGGCCGGATGAAGAAAAATCGCACACTGAACAATCTGCTGGTTAGACACAGCGTGCACAGTCTCGACAACATTGTCGAAGTTGAGGGCGAAGCCAACGCAGCAGCAGCAGCAGATGCGGTCGCAGCTTTTAAGCCGTCAACGCCGCTGAAGTCAACTGTGTCAGACCCCGGCGTGCAGCGATTGAAGCGGCTCAAGAAGATGAAACTGTCAGATCGGCAACATCAGCGTCAGGAGCATCGCCAGAAGCTGATGAAACGGGCAGCTCAATACTGCTCTTGCTGCGTCTGCTCGTCTCGTTGCTGCTGCTGCGAGTCGAGGCCCACCGATGGGGCGGCATCGGGCCAAGGCCCAGCTGCTGGCGGCCAGACAATGGACGTGTGATCCATCAATTCTGCTAGATATTTTTCTTCAAAATGTTCAAACTACTCAATCACTGGCCTATACAGGAAGTTGTCAATGTCTCCATTGAACGATCCGGGTGAGGGATAGCCGCGCTTCCAGAGCAGGGGGTTTTGGGTGGTATGACCGTTGCTATCGTTATTGTTGTTATGATTGTTTGAATTTTTGTGTCAGTTGCCTTCTAATAAATTCAACTAAGATCTCAAAGAGACTATACTTCTTAATTCTGTCGTCATAATCGCCTCGTCTTTTTCTCGCCATTTATCATTTTCTCTCTTTCACAGTGCAGCTTAAGATAAATACTCATTTAATCTGTCTTGCCTTAGTTCGATCGGTGTATCAAGTTTTTTAGTATTGATACTCCGTATTAGTACGTATTAGTTTACGGACAAAGCACTAGGCTATATTCTATTCTAGACAGAATATCTTGTTGTCTACGTCTTCCTATATTATAAAGTTTTGGTAAAAAATTGTTCTTATAAAATTACATAGCTTTCACTATTTTCACCCTGTATGTATTTGCTACTTTCAGTAGGCAAGTCAAGTGTGTAGTATTTTGGCGCAATTCAATATTACCTCGTCATTTACTGTATTATTTTGTTTTATTATGCAAGCAGACTGGTCCATTGTATGAGAAGTTTCTGTTTTCAGTTTTAATCAAAAGCTGAACTAGTATTGACTTCTAAAAACGATTTTGTGCGATCTCGCACTGTTGTAATTACAATTTTATTATCTTACTTTTACCTGCTTCGTCGCGAATTAACTCAAGAAAACTCTTCGCTGTCAAGTAGTGCATTGTGCTTTTGTCTTTGATAAATTCAAATCAATTATGCTTATTGCTTGCTCATTAAAGTAAAATATGCCATGTCCTCGTATCATTTACTTCACTGTTTTTGGGGCACTCAATACTTTAAGTTTTTTCAGGATTGTCTTGCTCGTTATTTGCTTTTTTACAAAGTATTTAATTGCTACCGTGGCTTGAACAGTCAAAAGACCATGCTTATACTACTGCTTGCTAAGTAGTCGTGACTTTGGATAGCTTATTGCACCTTAGGAAAATCAGTGACTCAAATTTTACTCATGGTTAACACAGTTGTTTTAATTACCATTGTGGTCTTTCGACTGTATTACTTCTTAGTTTTACATGTACTTTTTCCTTTATTTAAGATTTAAATTTTGTTAAAGAAACCCGCCGATCAGCAACTCATTCCGTTGTTGTGACGCCATAGTGTCTTAACTATATAAATGTATCATTCTTAAACAGTAAATGGAGAACTTAGCAAAGACCTACTGCAGGTCTTAAATGGATGAACAACACTGCTGGTTGCATGCTTGTCAGTTGGTTGGCGAGTTCGTTAACTATATAAACATTAGTACCATACTTCATGTACAAGAAGTGCATGTACTATTGACGCTGATTGTTTTAATACTCGTATTTACTCGTATTTCGCGCTAATTGCAGCAACTTTTTTGTTGTTTTTCTCTGGTAAATCCAGACTCAAAAATACGCACCGTAATCGCTATGTATGACGTCCGCTATCTTATCAGTGCAAAACAGCTCGCTGTTTACAACGCTAACAATCAGTACAGCTCGGTTTAAAAAGCTGAAAAATTGTCTCAATAAAAATATAAAGTGCATTGTTGTCGAACGTTTTTTATAACCAGTCTGTGTCAAGCAAAATAAACTCGAAAAAATCTTTAGTCTGAATTGTTTTTTGTTTCCTTAGTGAATAATCCCCTTTTTACTTTCTGGCTTGCATTGGAACAATTGGAACAATTGGAACAATAATTGGAACAATTTTATAACGCTGTCATTCGATCCGTTAAATATTACATGGTACGATGCGTATGTGTTGAAGGTATTACAAATTCATTTACTCATTGCCGCGCGTCTCGTAAAGTCGTAATCTAGCCTTATACGAGCGTACGCTTGTAAAACTGTGTGAAGGGAAAAAGAGATCCGTGCGTTCGTTCAGTGTGTACGAGTCGCGACGAGTGTACATTTGATCCAATGTACACTAGAAATTTAAATTAGAACCAATGTACATTGATTTGCGGAGAGAAAGGGGCGGCCGGTTTGCTTATCTGAAAACGGGTCGCAGGTCCTAGTAGAAGTGGCGGGGCTGGCACTGGAGCGGGAGGAGGGCTTGTGTTCGAGGCCTTGAAGCCTGACGCTAAAATTTGTGTGCAGAAATACAGACACACCAACCAGAGCTGGTGCAGGGAGTTGGGGACGAGAAGACCAAGCTCTGTGCGCACCGCGCACAAGCTTAATAATTAGAATACAGAGCGGACCTCCTCACGCCACCACCTCAAATCTCGGCCCCCCTTGTATGTTTTTATCTTTTCGCTTTCTCTAATTATTTTTTACCCGGCTAAAAAGCACAGTTATTTGCTAATTTGATTGAAAAAACTGTTGCAGTAATGTCCAACAGAGAATTTAAAATTGTCCTCTTGGGCGAGGGCTGTGTCGGCAAAACTTCTTTGGCGCTGCGCTACGTCGAGGATAAGTTCAATGACAAACACTTAACCACAGTGCAGGCCTCGTTCCTTTCTAAGAAACTTAACGTCTCCGGCCGACGGGTGACGCTGAACATCTGGGACACGGCCGGGCAGGAGCGCTTTCACGCCCTCGGTCCAATCTACTATCGGGATAGTGACGGCGCTATTCTAGTTTACGACATCACTGACGAGGATTCGTTCGAGAAGGCGCGCAACTGGGTCAAGGAGCTGCGCAAGATTCGCGGCAACGATGTCACACTGTACCTAGTTGGCAATAAGGTGCGAACACTGCGGGGAGGGCATATTATCCCACGATAGATAATTTGTACCGGTCTTTGTTTGGTAGCAGTTTGCAGTTCGTATTGCTATTTGGTAAAACTGTCTCCCTACAGATTGACCTCGAACGCGATCGTCATGTACCGCTAGCGAATGCCGAGGAATTCGCCAGCTCGGTCGGCGCCAAGCACTGCGGCACATCCGCTAAGCTGAACCGCGGCGTAGAAGAGGCGTTCGCTCGCCTGACAGCCGACATGCTGGCTCGTCGCGACGCCGAGGAGGCGTCCAACCCAGGCTCCTCGTCTAGGTCGTCCACGTCAAGGTCTGAGGGCGCAACGTCAGCTGGTCGACGTTCCTCTGGCCGAAACGCCGGCATCATTGTTGGCGAGGATGACGTAGACGGAGCTTCAGGCGCCGGCGGTGGCAAATGCTGCTAGCATGCAAAGCGGCCAACAAGGGCAAGATTCCACCCTAAGATCTAGTTGCATGGCTGTCGGCACTTTTCTATAACCTTTCCAACTTTTTTCCATTTTTTCTTTACCGTGATTGATTGTAGGATTTTCCAAGCTTGCTATTTATAGATATGCTACGAGCGTATCTATTCAGAATTTTAGAAGCCATATATAATGCATGATCATGATGGAACTAGTCTTTCGTGTATTTTGTCTGATCATCATTACGGCTCTGCTTAATGGAGACGCATGGAAGCATGGAAGCAGTAGAGCTTGCCCAGCTCTTGTGGTTCCTCTTTGATGTGCTTGTGCAATGCTGTTTGAAATCCATTTTGTCTAATATTCGTACAGCGAAAGTTCAGCAGCATGATATGTGTAGACTGGATGTTGTGTTGCACTTCATTTGCTTTTGCCCCTGTCTAGCGTACCTGTAACCCTGCAAGTGTACTAAAAGCATAGTGTACTAAGAGCTAACTTCGCTGCCATCTGTCTAATGCGACTTTAAACTTCGACGGTCCTTGTTTGTGGCTGATTCTACGAGGTTTTACAACTTATCTCTTGCTTTTACCCTTATATGCCCATAGTTGCATTAGTGTATCATTGTTCGTTTACTGCCTCCTCATTGACCCAACCAATGAGCAGATATTAACGGATCTGTATGCTAATCTTATTGAGTAAACTTATAGTTATACACTAATGTAAAAATAGAAAGTGTTTGAAAGCTATAGCAAAATCAACGGAGTAGATTATTCCGTTCAGCCGATTATTTTAAACCGTCTATTTTAAAGTTCGATTTTGCTACTGTTCTAGTTCTCAATCAAGATAAAGCATTTACCACCACCAAGTTATGTCCTGTCAATAGCAAAATTTCTCAACCTCATTGATTGAGTGAGTGCATCAGCTGTCAATTCTTGATTTCAGCTTTAACCTCACCGGCCTCCCCTGCCGCTACGCTTTCTCCAGCTGCCTCTAAGCTTTCTCCAGCCGCCTCTACGCTTTTGCCAGCCACCTCTACGCTTTCTCCAGCCGCCTCTACGCTTTTGCCAGCCGCCTCTACGCTTTCTCAGCCGCCTCTACGCTTTTGCCAGCCGCCTCTACGCTTTTGCCAGCCGCCTCTACGCTTTTGCCAGCCGCCTCTACGCTTTCTCCAGCCGCCTCTACGCTTTCTCCAGCCGCCTCTACGCTTTTGCCAGTCGCCTCTGTCACTGTCATCATCAACCCAACTTCTGTCGTATCCTCTTCTTTTACCCCTGTTCTTATCATCTCTGTCCTTGCCTGCTTTGCCTTACTTCCCTTGCCTTTGTCTCCTTTACCCTTGCCTCCTTTGTCCTTGTCATCTTCGTCATTATCATCGCCATGACTGTGACCGTGTCCATGACCATGACCATGTCCATGACCATGACCGTGTCCATGACCGTGACCGTTTCCATGACCGTGACCATGACCGTGTCCATGGCAATGTCCATGACCATGTCCACGACAATGTCCTGGACGCTTTGTTGTCGTCGCTTCAGTAGTAGTTGTGGGAGCTTC
>NIVC01003665.1:0-12500 GCA_002269645.1 Macrostomum lignano
GAACCCTCCCCCCAGCTTTATACTATTACGTCTCGCAAAACTGAGTACAATCTTTGCAGCAAGTTAAAAGTATGGAAATAGTTTTTCAAATGCTGTGCTTTTCTTTTCATATTTAAAGCAAACAACTTATATCCCCGAACTCCAGCGTTGCAAGATCTTTCAGCAATATCAGTTTCTCCTATCAAAGTTTAAAACTCGAGGAACAGTTAGCGTTTAAAACTGTCTGATTTATTGCATTGAAGTATCGAGTGTACGTTGACTGCCTGCTTGCAAGTTGATGCATTGAATTTCAATGTCCAACAAATACACAGGGTGCCATTGAAAGGCAGGAAAACTTATCAGTAGCCATATCATTGCGCAATTATCTATACAGTCAGCCAGTGAGCCAGGGTCCAAGTGTACACACGCAGCCACTGAGAACGCTCCCAACCCCCACTGAAAGAAAATACACTACAGAGATAGGGAAAAGTTGTGGCGCAATCACTAAAAATTCGTGCATTTTTTCAGCTCCAAGCAGAAAGAGGGCGACAATTAAGATTATCAAAGGTCAAGACCGCCGTTTTCTGCTTTTTTGAGGATCTTAGAAATTAAAATTTCAGAATTAAAATAGCCTATAGCCGACCTCGGATAATTTCCAATCTTCCCATATAAGTTTCAACGCTGAGTTGGCACTATTCAAGGAGGAGTTGTCGAAATGACAGACAGACATACAGACAGACATACAGACAGACAAACAACGCGTCAACTTTAGTATATACGAGTGGAACTCCTCCTTCGGAGGAGAAAGGGGAAGAACTCCCATCACCGGAATTCCATTTCCTGAAATATCCATCAACTGAAATTCCATGTCTTTAACCCTATCTTCCAAATCGTCTCCAAATTCTTTACAAAATCTTTCAAAGACCATAGCTCAAAGACTCTCAAGTCTCTCATATCTCCTCTCTCCTCTCTCTCATCTCATCTCTACCCCTGCTCCCTTATTTATCTCTTCTCCCTCGTCTTTCGTCTGTACCCTCTCCTGTCTCTTGTCCCGTCTCTTCTCTCCATATCTCTCCCTCTTCTCTCCTCTCTCATATGTCATCTCTACTCACTTATCTATCGTCTCTCTTAACCCTCTCTGTCTCTTCTCTTTTCTCTTCTCTCAGCTCTCATTTATCATATCTCATATACGCTCTCACACTCTACTTTCTTGTCTCCCATCTTTCTTTCCTTCTTTCCACTATCCCTGTCTCTTCTCTTCTCTCTTTTATATCCTCTCCATTCTCTCTTTTCTCCTCTCCTTGCTCCTTTGATCTTCTCCCCTCTCTTCTCTAATCTCTAATCTCTTCTCTCTTATGTTCTCACGCATCTCTTCTCATCGCATCTCTTATCTCTCCTCTCCTCACTACTTTCCTCTCTTAACTCTCTCATCTCTGATCTTTCATCTCTCTCCTCTCTCCTCACTCTCTTCTCCTTTCGCTTCTCTCTCCTCTCTCTCCTCTCATCTCTACTACCTTATTTATATCTTCTCCCTGGTCTTTCGTCTGCTCTCTCTCCTGTCTCCTTTCTCCCCTCTTTTCTCTTCTCTTCTCTCTCCTTTCCTCTCTCATCTCTCATCCCTCATCTCACTCTTTCTTTCTCCTCTACTCTCCCCTCTCTTCTATTTCCTCTGTACGCTCTTATCCCTCATCTATTCTCTCCTATTATCTCTCTTGTCTCCCTTGCTATCTCATATCTCCCCTCTCATCTCCTCTCTCCTCTTCTCTTCTCTCTCCCTCTTCGTTCCCGCCTTACTCCCCTCTTCTCTCCCATCTGTCATGTCTAATCTCCATTCATTTCTACTCTGTTTTCTATCATGTCATCGCTCTTCTCTTTTCATTCTTCTCTTTACTCTCTTCTCTGACTGATTGAAGATGCCAAATCCATCAAGATCCTCTCTGCGAAGCAGAAATCTTGTCTGTGCAACTGAAAACCATCGAAATCCTCTCCGTAAAACTGGACTCCTTCGAAATCCTCTCATTAAAACTTAAATCCATCAAAATGGTCTTCATAAAACAGAAATCAATTATAAATTATCTCCGCGAAACAGAAATCCTCTCCGTGAAGCTGAACATCATCGAAATCCTCTCTTCGTGAAACTGAACATCATCGAAATCCTCTCTTCGTGAAACTGAACATCATCGAAATCCTCTCCACGAAACAGAAATCCTCTCTGTCAAATTAAAACATTGAAATCGTCTCCGCTAAACTGGACTCAATCAATTTTTTTCCGTCAAACAACTCAACTCCGGATTCATTGGTTAGGGTTAGGGTTAGGGTTAGGGTTAAAACTACGCACAGCTTCGTGTTAAAAGGCGCTGATAAAAATATTGAACTAATTGAATCAATTCATTGCGCAACCGATTTCACAGTCAGTCAGTATCAGTCTAAGTTAAAGTTAACAAAAACATTGCGCAATCTAAATCAACCCTCCAATACACAGCAGCAGTGAGAAGTTGAACTCTCCCCCCAACTTTATCTATTACGTCTCGCAAAACTGAGTACAATCTTTGCAGAAAGTTAAAAGTATGGAAATAGTTTTTCAAATTCTGTGCTTTTTCTTTACATATTTAAAGCAAACAACTTATATCCCCGAACTCAGCGTTGCAAGATCTATCCAGCAATATAAGTTTCTCCTCTCAAAGTTTAAAACTCGAGGAACAGTTAGCGTTTGAAACTGTCTGATTTATAGCATTGAAGTATCGAGTGTACGTTCACTGCCTGCTTGCAAGTTGATGCATTGAATTTCAATGTCCAACAAATACACAGGACTGCCCATTGAAAGGCAGGAAAACTTATCAGTAGCCATATCATTGCGCAATTATCTATAAAGTCAGCCAGTGAGCCAGGGTCCAAGTGTACACACGCAGCCACTGAGAACGCTCCCACCCCCCACTGGAAAGAAAATACACTACAGAGATAGGGAAAAGTTGTGGCGCAATCACTAAAAATTCATGCATTTTTCAGCTCCAAGCAGAAAGAGGGGACAATTAAGATTATCAAAGGTCAAGACCGCCGTTTTCTGCTTTTTTGAGGATCTTAGAAATTAAAATTTCAGAATTAAAATAGCCTATAGCCGACCTCGGATAATTTCCAATCTTCCCATATAAGTTTCAACGCTGAGTTGCCACTATTCAAGGAGGAGTTGTCGAAATGACAGACACACAGACAGACAGACAGACAAACAACACGTCAACTTTAGTATATACGAGTGGAACTCCTCCTTCGGAGGAGAAAGGGGAAGAACTCCCATCACCGGAATTCTATTCCCTGAAATATCCATCAACTGAAATTCCATGTCTTTAACCCTATCTTCCAAATCGTCTCCAAATTCTTTACAAAATCTTTCAAAGACCATAGCTCAAAGACTCTCACGTCTCTCATATCTCCTCTCTCCTCTCTCTCATCTCATCTCTACCCCTGCTCCCTTATTTATCTCTTCTCCCTCGTCTTTCGTCTGTACCTTCTCCTGTCTTCTGTCTCCTCTCTTCACTCTTATCTCTCCCTCTTCTCTCCTCTCTCATATGTCATCTCTACTCACTTATCTATCGTCTCTCTTAACCCTCTATCTCTCTTCTCTTTTCTCTTCTCTCTGCTCTCATTTCTCATATTTCATATACGCTCTGACACTACTTTCTTGTCTCCCATCTTTCTTCCTCCTTTTCACTATCCCCTGTCTCTTCTCTTCTCTCTTTTCTATTCTCTCCATTCTCTCTTTTCTCCTTTCCTTGCTCCTTTCATCTCTCTCCTCTCTCCTCACTCTCTTCTCCTTTCGCTTCTCTCTCCTCTCTCTCCTCTCATCTTTACTACCTTATTTATATCTTCTCCCTAGTCTTTCGTCTGTACTCTCTCCTGTCTCCTCTCTCCCCTGCTCTCTCATCCCTCATCTCCTCATCTCACTCTTTCTTTCTCCTCTACTCTCCCCTCTCTTCTATTGCCTCTGTACGCTCTTATCCCTCATCTATTCTCTCTCCTATCATCTCCAATCTGTCATGTCTAATCTCTCCACTCAATTATACTCTGTTTTCTATCATCTCTTCTCTCTTCTCTTTTCAGTCTTCTATTTACTCTCTTCTCTGACTGATTGAAGATGCCAAATCCATCAAGATCCTCTCCGCGAAGCAAAAATCCTGTCTGTGCAACTAAAAACCATCGAAATCCTCTCCGTGAAACTGGACTCCTTCGAAATCCTCTCCTTGAAACTTAAATCCATCAAAATTGTTTCCATAAAACAGAAATCAATCATAAATTATCTCCGCGAAACAGAAAGCCTCTCCGTGAAGCTGAACATGATCGAAATCCTCTCCGTGAAACTGAACACCATGGAAATCCTTTCGTGAAACTGAACACCATCGAAATCCTCTCCACGAAACAGAAATCTTCTCCGTCAGAATTTAAACATTGAAATCGTCTCCGCTAAACTTGACTTAATCGAATTTTTTCCGTCAAACAACTCAACTCGCCAGATTCATTAGGCTAGGGTTAGGGTTAGGGTTAGGGTTAGGGTTAGGGTTAGAACTACGCACAGCTTCGTGTTAAAAGGCACAGATAAAAATATTGAACTAATTGAATCAATTCATTGCGCAACCGATTTCACAGTCAGTCAGTATCAGCCTCAGGTAAAGTTAACAAAAACATTGCGCAATCTAAATCAACCCTCCAATACACAGCAGCAGTGAGAAGTTGAACCCTCCCCCCAACAATCTTTGCAGATTAAAGTACAATCTTTGCAGAAAGTTAAAAGTATGGAAATAGTTTTTAAATGCTGTGCTTTTTCTTTTCATATTTAAAGCAAACAACTTATATCCCCGAACTCAGCGTTGCAAGATCTTTCCAGCAATATAAGTTTCTCCTCTCAAAGTTTAAAACTCGAGGAACAGTTAGCGTTTGAAACTTTCTGATTTAAAGCATTGAAGTATCGAGTGTACGTTCACTGCCTGCTTGCAAGTTGATGCATTGAATTTCAATGTCCAACAAATACACAGGACTGCCCATTGAAAGGCAGGAAAACTTATCAGTAGCCATATCATTGCGCAATTATCTATAAAGTCAGCCAGTGAGCCAGGGTCCAAGTGTACACACGCAGCCACTGAGAACGCTCCCACCCCCCACTGGAAAGAAAATACACTACAGAGATAGGGAAAAGTTGTGGCGCAATCACTAAAAATTCATGCATTTTCAGCTCCAAGCAGAAAGAGGGGACAATTAAGATTATCAAAGGTCAAGACCGCCGTTTTCTGCTTTTTTGAGGATCTTAGAAATTAAAATTTCAGAATTAAAATAGCCTATAGCCGACCTCGGATAATTTCCAATCTTCCCATATAAGTTTCAACGCTGAGTTGGCACTATTCAAGGAGGAGTTGTCGAAATGACAGACAGACACACAGACAGACAGACAAACAACGCGTCAACTTTAGTATATACGAGTGGAACTCCTCCTTCGGAGGAGAAAGGGGAAGAACTCCCATCACCGGAATTCTATTCCCTGAAATATCCATCAACTGAAATTCCATGTCTTTAACCCTATCTTCCAAATCGTCTCCAAATTCTTTACAAAATCTTTCAAAGACCATAGCTCAAAGACTCTCAAGTCTCTCATATCTCCTCTCTCCTCTCTTTCATCTCATCTCTACCCCTGTTCCCTTATTTATCTCTTCTCCCTCGTCTTTCGTCTGTACCTTCTCCTGTCTTCTGTCTCCTCTCTTCACTCTTATCTCTCCCTCTTCTCTCCTCTCTCATATGTCATCTCTACTCACTTATCTATCGTCTCTCTTAACCCTCTCTCTCTCTTCTCTTTTCTCTTCTCTCTGCTCTCATTTCTCATATTTCATATACGCTCTGACACTACTTTCTTATCTCCCATCTTTCTTCCTCCTTTTCACTATCCCCTGTCTCTTCTCTTCTCTCTTTTCTATTCTCTCCATTCTCTCTTTTCTCCTTTCCTTGCTCCTTTCATCTCTCTCCTCTCTCCTCACTCTCTTCTCCTTTCGCTTCTCTCTCCTCTCTCTCCTCTCATCTTTACTACCTTATTTATATCTTCTCCCTAGTCTTTCGTCTGTACTCTCTCCTGTCTCCTCTCTCCCCTCCTCTCTCATCCCTCATCTCCTCATCTCCTCATCTCACTCTTTCTTTCTCCTCTACTCTCCCTCTCTTATATTGCCTCTGTACGCTCTTATCCCTCATCTATTCTCTCTCCTATCATCTCCAATCGTCATGTCTAATCTCTCCACTCAATTTACTCTGTTTTCTATCATCTCTTCTCTCTTCTCTTTTCAGTCTTCTCTTTACTCTCTTCTCTGACTGATTGAAGATGCCAAATCCATCAAAATCCTCTCCGCGAAGCAAAAATCCTGTCTGTGCAACTAAAAACCATCGAAATCCTCTCAGTGAAACTGGACTCCTTCGAAATCCTCTCCTTGAAACCTGAATCCATCAAAATTGTTTCCATAAAACAGAAATCAATCATAAATTATCTCAGCGAAACAGAAAGCCTCTCCGTGAAGCTGAACATGATCGAAATCCTCTCCGTGAAACTGAACACCATGGAAATCCTTTCGTGAAACTGAACATCATCGAAATCCTCTCCACGAAACAGAAATCTTCTCCGTCAGAATTTAAACATTGAAATCGTCTCCGCTAAACTTGACTTAATCGAATTTTTTCCGTCAAACAACTCAACTCGCCAGATTCATTAGGGTTAGGGTTAGGGTTAGGGTTAGAACTACGCACAGCTTCGTGTTAAAAGGCACAGATAAAAATATTGAACTAATTGAATCAATTCATTGCGCAACCGATTTCACAGTCAGTCAGTATCAGCCTCAGGTAAAGTTAACAAAAGATTGCGCAATCTAAATCAACCCTCCAATCCACAGCTGTAGTGAGAAGTTGAACCCTCCCCCCAACTTTATCTATTACGTCTTGCAAAACTGAGTACAATATTTGCAAAAAGTTAAAAGTATGGAAATAGTTTTCCAAATGCTGTGCTTTTTCTTTTCATAGTTAAAGCAAACAACTTATATCCCCGAACTCAGCGTTGCAAGATCTTGCCAGCAATATAAGTTTCTCCTCTCAAAGTTTAAAACTCGAGGAACAGTTAGCGTTTGAAACTGTCTGATTTATAGCATTGAAGTATCGAGTGTACGTTCACTGCCTGCTTGCAAGTTGATGCATTGAATTTCAATGTCCAACAAATACACAGGACTGCCCATTGATAGGCAGGAAAACTTATCAGTAGCCATATCATTGCGCAATTATCTATAAAGTCAGCCAGTGAGCCAGGGTCCAATTGTACACACGCCGCCAATGAGAACGCGCCCATTCCCCCACAGGAGAGAAAATGCACTGGCGACATAGGAAAAAGTTGTGGCGTAATCACTCAAAATTTATGCCAATTTTCAGCTCCGAGCAGAAAGAGGGGACAATTAAGATTATCAAAGGTCAAGACCGCCGTTTTCTGCTTTTTTAGGGATCTTAAAAATTGAAAATGAAAGATTAAAATAGCCTAAAGCCATCCTCGGAAAATTTGCAGTTTTCCCATATAAGTTTCAACGCTGAGTTGCAAGTATTCTAGGAGGAGTTATCGAACTGACATACAGACAGACAAACAACGCGTCAACTTTAGTATATATAGAGAGTGGAACTCCTCCTTCGGAGGAGAAAGGGGAAGAACTCCCATCACCGGAATTCTATTCCCTGAAATATCCATCAACTGAAATTCCATGTCTTTAACCCTATCTTCCAAATCGTCTCCAAATTCTTTACAAAATCTTTCAAAGACCATAGCTCAAAGACTCTTACGTCTCTCATATCTACTCTCTCCTCTCTTCGCTATTATCGTGACTCGCTTCTCTCTCCTCTCTCTCATCTCATCTCTACCCCTACTCTCTTATTTATCTCTACTCCCTTATTTATCTCTTCTCCCTCGTCTTTCGTCTGTACCCTATCCTGTCTACTCTCCTATCTTCTATCTTATCTCTCCCCTTTTCTCTCCTCTCTCATATCTAATCTCTAATCACTTATCTATCGTCTCCGCTCTACTTTCTCTCTTCTTTTTTCTCTCTTCTCTCTGCTCTCATTTCTCGTATCTCTTATACGCTTTCACCCTCTCCTTTCTTATCTCCCATCTTTCTTCCCTCCTTTCTACTGCATCACCTGTCTCCTCTCTTCTCTTTTCTCTCCTCTCCATTCTCTCTTCTCTACTCTCATCTCCCCTCATCTCTTCTCTAATCTCTAATCTCTTCTCTCTCTTATTTTCTCACTCATCTCTTTTCTCATTGCATCTCTCATCTCTCCTCTCTCTCTCTCCTCTCATCTGTACTATCTTTTTTATCTCTTCTCCCAGGTCTTTCAAATTTACTCTCTCCTGTCTCCTCTCTCCCCTCGTCTTTCCTCTCTCATATCTCTTCTCTACTCACTTATATATTCTCTCTCCTCTGCTCCCCTTTTACACTTTCCTATATGCTCTCACTCTCACCCTCCCCTTTCTTATCTGCTGTTTTTACACTCCTTTCTACCACCTGTCTCCTCTCGTTTCTCTCCTCTCTGCACTCTCATCTTTACCCTCTTCTTTCTCCTCACTACTTTCTTCTCTTAAATCTCTGATCTCTGATCTTTCATCTCTCTCCTCTCACCTCTCACCTCTCTCCTCTCTTTCCTCTCTTCTATTGCCTCTGTACGCTCTTGTCCCTCCTTTCTTCTCCATCCTGTCTCCTCTCTGCAATCTCATATCTCCTCTCTCATATCCTCTCCCTTCATCTCCTCTCTCCTCTTCTCTTCTCTCTCCTTCGTTCCCGCCTTACTTTCCTCTTCTCTCCCATCTGTCATGTCTAATCTCTCCACTCATTTCTACTCTGTTTTCTATCATCTCATCTCTCTTCTCTTTTCATTCTTCTCTTTACTCTCTTCTCTGACTGATTGAAGATGCCAAATCCATCAAGATCCTCTCCGCGAAGCAGAAATCCTGTCCGTGCAACTGAAAACCATCGAAATCCTCTCCGTGAAACTGGACTCCTTCGAAATCCTCTCCTTGAAACTTAAATCCATCAAAATCGTCTCCATAAAACAGAAATCAATCATAAATTATCTCCGCGAAACAGAAATCCTCTCTGTGAAGCTGAACATGATCGAAATCCTCTCCGTGAAACTGAACACCTTCGAAATCCTCTCCGTGAAACTGAACACCTTCGAAATCCTCTCCTTGAAACTTAAATCTATCAAAATCGTCTCCATAAAGCAGAAATCAATCATAAATTTAACTCCGCGAAACAGAAATCCTCTCCGTGAAGCTGAACATCATCAAAATCCTCTCCGTGAAACTGAGCACCATCGAAATCCTCTCCACGAAACAGAAATCCTCTTTGTCAAAATTAAAACATTGAAATCGTCTCCGCTAAACTGGACTCAATCAATTTTTTCCGTCAAACAACTCAACTCTCCGGATTCATTGGTTAGGGTTAGGGTTAGGGTTAGAACTACGCACAGCTTCGTGTTAAAAGGCACTGATAAACTATTGAACTAATTGAATCAATTCATTGCGCAACCGATTTCACAGTCAGTCAGTATCAGTCTCAGTTAAAGTTAACAAAAACATTGCGCAATCTAAATCAACCCTCCAATACAAAGCAACTGACCCCCTTCCTATACACAGCGCCAGTTGGAAGTCGAAACCCCCAACTTTATCTCTCACCTCTCGCCAAAATGAGTACAATCTTTGCAGAAAGTTTAAAGTATGGAAATAGTTTTTGCAATGCAGAGCTTTTAGTTTTCATATTTGAAGCAAACAATTTATATCCCTGAAATCAGCTTTGCAAGTTCTTTCCAGCAATATAAATTTTTTCTCTCAAAGTTAAAAACTCGAGCAACAGTTTGCGTTTGAAACTTTCTGATTTAAAGCATTGAAATATCGATTGTACGTTCACTGCCTGCTAAAGAGGCCCGCAAGTTTATGCATTGAATTTCAACGTTCAACAAAATCACAGGGCTGCCTATTGAAAATTAGAACACAAATCTTTGCGCAATTGTCTATACAGTCAGCCAGTGAGCCAGGTCCGATTGTACACAGGCAGCCATTTAGAACGCCCCATCCCCCCACTGGAGAGAAAATACACTGCAGAGATAGGGAAAAGTTGTGGCGCAATCACTTGAAATTCATGCAAATTTTCAGCTCCAAGCAGAAAGAGGGGACAATTAAGATTATCAAAGGTCAAGACCGCCGTTTTCTGCTTTTTTGAGGATTTTAGAAATTAAAATTTCAGAATTAAAATAGCCTATAGCCGACCTCGGATAATTTCCAATCTTCCCATATAAGTTTCAACGCTGAGTTGCCACTATTCAAGGAGGAGTTGTCGAAATGACAGACAGACACACAGACAGACAGACAAACAACACGTCAACTTTAGTATATAGAGACGAGGCCAACTCCTCCTTCGGAGAAGAAAGGGGAAGAACTCCAATCAGCGGAATTCCATTCCCTGAACTCCATAAGCGGAATCCCATTTTCCAACACCTCTCCGCGCAACAGAAATCGTCTCCGTGAAACTGAACACTATCGAAATCCTCTCCGTGAAACTGAACACCATCGAAATATTCTCCGCGAAATAGAAATCCTCTCCGTGAAACTGGACTAAATCGAAATTTCTACGTCAAATAGCCCAGCTCTCAGAATTCATTGGTTAGGGTTAGGGTTAGGGTTGACAGCTGCGTGTTGAAAGGCGCCGTAAAAACATTGAACCAATTAAATTGCGCAACTTATTTCTCAGGCAGTCAGTATCAGCCTCAGTTAAAGTTAACAAAAAGATTGCGCAATCTAAATCAACCCTCAAATACACAGCAACCGACCCCCCTTCCAATACGCAGTGCAGCTAGAAATTGAACCCCCCTACCAACTATTGGGGGGGGGGTCGGTCGAACCCCCATTGAACTCCAAAATGAGCAAAATCTTTGCAGAAAGCTAAAAGTATGAAAATCTTTTCTTGAATGCTGTGAATTTAATTTTCATATTTAAAGCAAAAAACTTATATCCCCGAACTCATTGCAGCAAGATCTTTCCAGCAATATAAGTCTCTCCTCTCTAAGTTCAAAACTCGAGCAACAGTTAGTGTTTGAAACTTTCTGATTTTAAGCATTGAAATATCGAGTGTACGTTCACTGCCTGCTAAAGATGCTCGCAAGTTTATGCATTAAAATGCACTGAATTTCACTGTGCAAAAAATACACAGGGCTTCCTGTTAAAAAACAGAACACAAATAGTTGCGCAATTGTCTATAAAGTCAGTCAGTGAGCCAGGGTTCAAGTGTACACACGCAGCCACTGAGAACGCGACCATCCCCCCACTTGAGAGAAAATACACTGCCAAGATAGAAAAATTTTATGGCGCAATCACTAAAATTGATGCAAATTTTCAGCTCCAAGCAGAAAGAGGGGACAATTAAGATTATCAAAGGTCAAGACCGCCATTTTCTGCTTTTTTAGGGATCTTAAAAATTGAAAATGAAAGATTAAAATAGCCTAAAGCCATCCTCGGAAAATTTGCAGTTTTCCCATATAAGTTTCAACGCTGACTTGCAAGTATTCTAGGAGGAGTTATCCAACAAACACACACACACACACAGACAAACAACGCACCAACTTTAGTATTAAGACGAGGCCAACTCCTCCTCTGGAGGAGAAAGGGGAAGAATTCCCATCACCGGTACTCCATTCCCTGAAATGCCATTCCCTGAATCCCATCATCCAACTCCTCTCCGCGAAACTGAACATCATCGAAATCTTCTCCGTAAAAGAGAACTCCATCAAACACCTCTCCGTGAAACTGACATTCATCAAAATCCCCTCCGAGAAATAGAAATCCTCTCCACCAAACAGAAATCCTCTCCGTCAAAATTAAAACATTGAAATCGTCTCCGCTAAACTGGACTCAATCGATTTTTTCCGTCAAACAACTCAACTCTCCAGATTCATTGGTTAGGGTTAGGGTTAGGGTTAGGGTTAGAACTACGCACAGCTTCGTGTTAAAAGGCACTGATAAAAATATTGAACTAATTGAATCAATTCATTGCGCAACCGATTTCTCAGTCAGTCAGTATCAGTCTCAGTTAAAGTTAACAAAAACATTGCGCAATCTAAATCAACCCTCCAATACACAGCAATTTTGAGAACAATTTTTGCAGAAAATTAAAAGCATGGAAATAGTTTTTTTAAATGCTGTGATTTTTCTTTTCATATTTAAAGATAACAAATTATATCCCCGAACTCAGCGTTGCAAGATCTTTCCAGCAATATAAGTTTCTCCTATCAAAGTTAGAAACTCGAGCAACAGTTTGCGTTTGAAACTTTCTGATTTAAAGCATTGAAATATCGAGTGTACGTTCACTGCCTGCTAAAGAGGCTCGCAAGTTTATGCATTGAATTTCAATGTCCAAAACTTCACAGGGCAGCCTATTGAAAGGCACAGATAATAAAACAAATTGATGGCGCAACCGATT